>CAUYSK010113551.1:0-97345 GCA_963575035.1 Avahi laniger
ATATGTATTTTTAGCTGTCCAATTAATTTCTTTCTATTTTTTGGTAGAGATGAGGTCTCACTCTTGCTCAGGCTGGTCTCGAACTCCCGAGCTCAGAACGATCCGCCCACCTCGGCCTCCCAGAGAGCTAGGATTACAGGCATGAGCCACCGCGCCCGGCCAAAATTAAGCATAATATTATAAGAAATAACATTCTCCAAATCCAGAGAACTTGGGGTCAGTGAGAAAATACGGTGATGGGAGTGGTTCAAAGTGTGGGTTCTGCAGTCAAACAAACGTGGGTTCAGATTTCGGCTTCATTACTCTCCAATGTGTCCCCTAATATCTCTAAGCTTCAGTTTTCTAATGTGTTAAGTGGAAGCGATCATAATATTTGTTTTATTTATTTAGTCAATAAATACACCGAAAGCCTATGTGATGCCAGGAACTATTCAGAGGAAAGCAGGGTGGCCTATAACTAACTTATAATATCTTTGTAAGAGTGAAAACGATACTGCGTGGAAATTGCTTAGCCTAGAGAGTGACACGTCAGGGCTCCGCAAAAGAAATACATGAGTTACAAAAGAAGCCAATTTTACGGAAACAGATTTATATTTTGATATTTAATTTAAATGGCCATACAGCAGTATATGCACTTTATAAATGCCCTGTCCGAGATTCCCTGTCCCCAGCCCAAATGTTGGGTGTGGGATGTCAGGAGTCAGGCTTGTCCCTCCTGCATCCTTGGATATTTCTCTCTGTTGTCCCCTTTGTCTTTAAGCTGCCTGTTCTCGACTCCTGTGCAACCCCTGCCTCCAATCCATTCCTCACCCACCTCGTTTCCTTTGGGGTTCCCGGTGCTGTGTAGCACCCCTTCCCTTCTTCCCAGGAGAGGTTTCTATTGAAGCTTCTGCGTCCTTCTGAGGGAAAGTAAGTGGGGATACCTGGTACGAAAGCTGAAGGTCAGGGAATGTGGAGAACCCATTGTGAGAGTGTGAGGGACCAGACTTTGAGCCCTTTTGAGGATGCCGTTCATAGGCCGTTGAGTGTTTCGTATCCCTGCGTCAACACTAAGGCTCGGAAGGGTCACGTCTCAGATGTGTGCACAGTCTGGAAGCAACAGGGATCGGGCTTGAGTTTGGAGCTGCCTGATCCTCGATCCCAGGCTGTGGCTTTTGTCTTTTTTGTCCTTGTTCTTCCTTCTTTTTTCCTTCCCTCTGTCTCCTGCCTTCTCCTTTCTCCCTCCCTCTATTCTCTTCCCCCAAAGTCATAACAATAATGATGGTGGTTGTCATTTGTTGAACACTTACTAGGTGCTGTGTACCTTTCTAAGTCTTTTTTGTGGATTAACTCATTTCTTGTCTCAATGACTGTTTGAACTGGAGACACTTATAATCCCTGTTTTGGAGGGGAAACCCAAGGCATGGAAAAGTTAAATACGTCAGTGGCCACAAGGACAGCAGCTCAGGAGGAAATTGGAAGACACAAGTAGCAATCTGTCCAGCTTAGAGTAACCTTGGATCACACTTGACTCTCCTAGGTGCTCAGCTATCATTTTTTACTAACTTTGGGCAAAGACCTCAGCCCTGTTTTAACGATAGGCCCCCAGAGTTTAATTATGAATAACTGCTCGGCACATATGGCTTTTGAATCAGGGAAATTAAATACATATAGACTAGGTTGACATATTTTGAAATACCATGTGTGTTTATTGATCGTTAAGAGGGGTTCTTAACTGGGGGTGCTCATTTATCTTTCTGCATATGTATAGAACTATCAGTAAATATTTTTTAAATTTTTATTATTTATTTATTTTTTTATTAAGTAGAGATGGAGTCTCACTCTTGCTCAGGCTGGTCTCGAACTCCTGACTTCAAGCGATCCTCCCACCTCGGCCTCCCAGAGTGCTGGGATTATAGGACTGTCAGTAAATCTACTTGCCTGGTGTGTAAGGCATGAAAAGTTAGTGTCCAAATATATGTCCGTGGAATATGATGGACATAAATGGATCACTTCACTTGTCAACAAAGTTCTGGTGGATTCTTGGACGCGTGTTTCGGCAACTGAGGGAATCTGCGTCAGGGCATTGATAAATGTTACTTTTGATCTTCTCTCTTTCAGTAAAGAGTATCCCGTGGTTCCCAGGAGCACGGTGAGGCAGAAAGTGGCCTCCAACCATAGTCCTTTCAGCAGCGAATCTCGAGCTCTCTCCGCCTCTTCCAACTTGGGGTCCCAGTACCAGTGCGAGAATGGCGTCTCCGGCCCCTCCCAGGACCTTCTGCCCCCACCCAACCCCTACCCACTGCCCCAGGAGCACGGCCAAATTTACCATTGCACCAAGAGGAAAGGTGAGTGCGAGAGCCCCGGACCGATTCCCCCTTCCTCTTCCTTCCTGTTCTGGGTGGAGGGGGAGAGTATACATTCATTTATTCAATGACATTATTTATTTAAAAACGTGAGCAACACAAAAATACACAGAGATTGTAAGAAATTCAAACCGTACAGGTAAAACTAAAGGTTCCCTTGACTTGTCTCCCCCAGCTCCAGCCCCTTCCTTGGAGAAAGCTTACTTGAAGTGTCCAGACCTATTGTGTTCACTTACGCATGCGTGCACACACATACCACACATGCACACACACACACACACACACACACAGAAGTAGAATTTTTTTTTTTGACTTTTAACATAGACGAAATCCCACTGCATCGATTTTGCAGCTTGCTTTTTTCCCCCTTTAAACTGTAGAATGTGTTTTAGATCTCTTTTCATGAACCTAGACGGCCTCATTTTTTTTTTAACTGCTAAAGAGGGAGAATTGGTTGGAAAGGATAAAACGGAGTTTATTTGGCCACCCCTGTTAGTAGGCAGGGAGGTTGGTCGCTGGTTGTATTACGAGCCGTGAGGTAGGGGACCTCCTTGTAGCTGTAAATGTCTCTTTGGTGTCTGTGCCGGTGTTTCTCTCCCAGGTGGCTTCTGAGCACTTTTTTCCTTTCCAGATCAGAACCAGTAACCACACACAACTATTTGCCTCCTTCTCATCCCCTCTATACATCTACGAAGCTAGGGTCTGATGACTTTTTTCCTAAGTCATCTGAGTCCAAAGGGGCTATGCTAAAACGGGAGATTTCCAGTGGTTCTTTTTGTGCGCCAGAATCGAAGCGGTTGGCATAGGTCACGTGGGCGAGTTCAGCTCGCTACAGCGATTGCTTGGCATGAGCCGCAGGTGGCGTGGTGGGGAGAGTGCAGGCAGTGGGGACAGAGAAACGCGGGTCCAAATCTCGACTCTGCTACCTGCTTCTTGGGTGACCTCACCTCACACAGGTGTCTTAGCCCCTCTGAGCCTCAGTTTCCCACTTTGTAAATGGTGATAAGTTTCCCAGGGCATCTGATACTTGGTGAGCACCCAGTAGCTACGATGGGACAAGTGGTAGATGTTGCTCCAGAAGGCGGGACAGAGCGAGGAGGAAGCAAAGAGCAGCTGCTCCTCTAGGTCAGAGGTCGAGAGGATGAATGCAGAAAGGGCAATGTAGTCTAGAGCTCCCATCCGTGGTCCGCAGAATCAATCAGGATGGAGTCCACCTTTGCCATTTTCAAATGTTTGTGAGTAGGGACAAGTTACTTTCTAAGCCTCATTTTTAAAAAAACCTGTAAATTTGGGCTCATGGTAGGAATTGTCTCCTATGCTTGGTGCAAAGATGTCAAAAAAACATGCCTGCCATGTGTTGGCTCAGGGCTGATTAAGTAAGGAGTAGCCGTTTTGCTCTAAAAGGCCCGAATCTCAGCCTGTCATACGTCGCAGCCTCAGGAACCAACACGACGCCTTTGGAAGTCCAGTGTCCAACGCCTGGATCTTTAGAAAAAACAGCTCATTGACAAGAACCCATGGAAATGGATGCTCTGGCAGCTGTTTCTGGAGCTGGAGTTCCATGAGGAAAGTCACACAGTTTGACCGTTCGACAATTCTCGATCTCGCGTTTTGTGTTGGTCTGAGCACAGGGCTGGGAAGCCGAGCTGGGTGCAGCCTGACTTCCAGACTTACCTGAAGCCCATCTAAACTCCTTGGATCTTGAAGGTCTGAGCAGTATCTCCCCAGCAGACCCCCTGGCCCGACTCCCAGCACGTCCACTGCTGGCTGGGCTGGAGACCAGATGCCTGCAAACATGTCTGCCTCATTAGGCACGAGTAGGAAGATGTTAAGGATGTCCCCAGCAACAGGGGTCCTTGCACAGAGATTGTGTTTTATGTTTTATTTAAGGATGCCCTTTCTAGCTAGGCCCCAGACCAAGCCTTTTCAACACTATTCAGTAGGTGCTAATATTCATCCACTTTACCAATGGGGAAATTGAGGCTCAGAAACGTTAAAAAAAATGTGCTGGTACTTCTTGAAGGTGGAATTTGAACCCAGGCCCAGCCTGACCTGTAAACTCTCCACCTGTGCCCTTAACCGCCACTCTACACTGTCTCTGTTACCTTGCTTATCAGCTACAATCTCGAAACTCCATCTTCCACTAGAGAGCTGCTTTTGAAACTGGGTCCAACATGCTGATTAAAAGCTCGTCAGGTTTGAATTAGAGAGCTCCGTCGACGAAATTAATGCCAGACCAAAAGAGAGGGATGAAGAAATTGAAAAGAATCAAGGTGCTTTTTTGGTTCGGTATTTACAGCAGCATCCTTTATAAATGCATTCCTGGAGGATGTAGCGGGAAGGCTTTGAATGGAAGGTTCATAAACCTCTGAGATGATGCGAGCCACTGACTTTCACGGGGCGTGCAGGGTTCTCAGGGGAGCTGAAGTGCAACTTGCGGCGGCTGCTGGGGAAGCTGGAATTGGTGGCCAGTTCATTGCAGAAATAATCACAGAAGCTGACAGTTTGCAAGTGTGCGTACCCTGGGCCCATGACTTCACCTTTCTGGGCTTCACCTACCTTTTGTGCAAAATGCGGGGTAGCCATAGGGTTGTGATGAGATGAAATGAGGTCATCTGCAGAAAGTGGTGCCTGGCACCTGTGAGTGCTCAATGCACGTTTGCTGGCCACCGTCCTGCCCTGGCGAAGCCCACACTGTCGCGAGCAGGTCCAACATCATACGTGTAATTATGTCATTGTTTAATTAAAAATGTGACCGAAGGCTATCAAGGAGATAGGCAAAGTGCTAATGGATCTCCAACTGGCGTGTCAGTCCGGGGTGGGAGATCGGGGAAGAATCGGAGCTGAGTTCGGGGGAGAGTGAGTGCTGAGCAGGAGAAGGGGAGGTGCGTGCGTGTCCAGGCATGGAGCAAAGCAAGCATGAAGCCCCTCGGGTGCAGGGAAGCCTGCCCTCTCCGGGGAGTGAACAGAAGGCTGGCACGCTGGTGCCCAGAGCAAGGGCACAGTGGTGGGGGTGAGGGCCAGTGAGAAAGGCAGGGGCCAGCACGATGCCAGCCCTTAGAAATCATTTCAACGAAGGACCTCAGCTTTTACCCTAGCAGCAATGGGTGGCCATGGCAGGGACTTAAGTTCATGAGTGACATGATTAAATCTTTTTTTTTTTTTTATCTTTATGATAATAACTCTTAACAAAATAGGCATAGACGGGACATATCTTAAAATTATTAAGGCCATATATGATAAACCCACAGCCAATATCATAGTGAATGGGGAAAAATTGAAACCATTGCAAGTTAGAACTGGAACCAGACAAGGTTGCCCACATCTCTGATTAAGTCTTTTGTTTTGAAGGAGTCCTTTGCTGTGATAGGAGGGGACTCAGTTTGACACCAGAGACCTGTTAAGAGGCCATTGCCGGGTTGGAGGCATGAGACAGTGGTTCAGACCGGGGTGTGGGTGGGACCAGGCCTTAGTGACTGATTGGAGATAACAAGGTGGAGAATTACCTTTTTTCCATGGATTTGGAAACTGAGGCTTGGAGAGATTGAGGAACTTGTCCAAAGTTACCCAGTTAGTGAGTGGCCTGGCCCAAGATTCACTGAGAGGCCTGTGGAGTCAGGGTGCATGGGGTGTGCACCCTGGAGAAGACCTTTCACCCTTCCAGAAACCTCTGCCCTTCTCACCTCCCTCCATCCCCAAAAGGGAGCTCCCCGTGACAGGGGACATTCCAGCCAAGCTCTGTCTGTCCTGCCTGGGAGACAACAAATAGCAATTCATCATCAGCCTCCACACTGTAGAGTGATAAGGAATCAGCCGAGGTTTCCTTCCAGTTTGGGATTCCCGTTAAGTGATAACTCCATGGGTGGTTTTCCCCCGGCCCCCGCCTGCCCCACTATCTGACTTCCCCTCATTGTCTGTCTCCTTTCCAGAGAGCCCAGGAGTCAGGCCCAGTGAAATGTCAAAGGGCCAGGCGGGCCAGAGGGCTCCCTTGTGTTTGGAACCGGCTGTCTCCAAACTATCTCTCCCGATGGATTGAGCCAAAAAAGCTGGGATGGTCTTTTATCAATGCCACTCAAGCAAATCCAGGACCCCGGGGCCTGGGAGAGCACTTGTCTGTCTTTCCCCCTCCTGCCCTGACTCTCGCCCCCACCACCATTAGAAGTGAAAAGCAACCCAAATGAAGGTTTTAGCAAAGCCGTGCGCTGAACTGGACATTCAAAGGGAAGCCAGAGATCCAGAGGGGAAGGGGAATTAGGTATTGTAAAGGGCTTTGCAGGGTGCATTTTCTCAGAGCTGCTCATTTTTAAAAGCAATTCCACATCATTTCCTTCACTGCATCCCCACGGCTGGGGAGATGCTGCCCATCCCCCGTTTTTCAGGGGGCAAATGGAGGACAGAGAGACGGGGTTAGATTCTAAGGTTATGTGGCTGATGGGTGGCAGACCTGGGATGGAGTCATCAAATAAATATGTATTTATTAAACACTTAATGTGTACTGGGCACTGTGCTGGGTGCTTGGGATAAGCAGAGGACAAGGTAGAAAAGGCCCCCACTCTCGTGAAACTTGTATTCTCATGGAGGAGACTGATAATAATGCAAGGAGTATACTTGATGATTTCAGGTAGTGGCTAGGTGATATCTGAACCTGAGTGTTTGATTTCTAGTTGAGGATCTTTCCACAATACCATTCCAGTCTTCCCCACTTTATGGTAAGAGCTAAGAGCATGGGGGTACCAAAAATTCCATCTATCCATCCATTCAACCATCCATCCATCCATCCACTCATCCACCCCTTCATCCACCCACCCACTCATCCACCCATCCACATACCATCCAGTCACCCAGCCACTCACTCATCTCCCCCTCCATCCACCTGCCCACCCATCCACCCAACCACCCATCCATCCATCCCTCCATCCATCAACCCACCCATTCACCCATCCATCTAGAAGGGTCAAAGGCCACCTTTCATGTTGGCTGAGCACATAGGGTTGTATGAAAATGGACAGCTCGGGGCAAGCCTGCCAGGACAAGCACTGTTCTGTGAATCAGAGGCCTGAACTGTAACACCATGTGCCTCTGCCCTCCCCCACCCCCCAACTTGCTGAAGGTTACTCAGCTGGAAAGTGGCCGTTGACCACCTGAGCTTCAGGGTCTCTGTCTGTGAAGACTCAACAACAGTCTTTCACCTGAATGAACTGACTCAGCAAGGGAAATGACTCATTTGGGAATTGCGACCATGATGATGGGGTTACTGATTTGAAAGCAGCTCTGTGAGCTTTCCAGCTCTGGAATCCAACCCAAATACCTTCAAGTATTGGATGATCTTCAGAGAGCCGTCTGTCCAGTCTCCCAAGAAAGAAAAGAGGGAAGAGAGAGGACCTGGGTTATTTGGACAGATAAGATTTGAACACTGACTTAACGTGCAAGGAAGATAGAAACGAGACTGAACTTAGTATTATCTGAATTAAATTTCACAAAGAGTATTATCCCCATTTGCAGTCAGGGACGGAGACTGGAATGGTCCAGTGACTCGCCCATGGTCACAAAGCCAGTGGGCATCAGAGCCATAGCCCTGCACTTTGATATCTTTAATATCATAACTAAAGTCACTTTATCCAGAATCGGAATGATCTGGAGAAATTCAAAGGACCAGGGTTTTTCACAGTGCCATACCACGATAGCTGGTTAGAATCAGGAGGAACTTTTCTGTTATCCAAGAGACTCACGTGGGTTTGGGAGCGTTGCAATGTAACTGACCACTCTCTGAAGCTGAGTTGTGGACTCATCTCATCAGAAGACTTGGTACTTGACCACGGCCCATTCCCCAGTCATGCAAACGGAACATGGTTTGGCTGGAGAGAGGTCTTTGCTCTTGAGCACTTATCAGGCTCCCAATAAAAAGAAAGAGACCAAGCCATAACCAAAATAAACACAGAGATTACATCCAGAGCATTTATCATGACCGACCTGAAATTTGGATCCTTGCTTTGGAATTTCTTTACAATGTGATGAGGGCTGTGAGGAATTTGAGAATGCCCAGGACCTGCTTTCATCAATAAGCCAACATCGAGTTTTTCTTAGGGCCCTGCATCAGATCTTTGGGGTATTAAAAACTGGAATGTATAATTTTACGATTTTCCAAAATGCGTTCCGGCCTTTTTCTTATTATTCTTCCTTTTTTTTACTTGTAACGAATCTGGAAGGGGATCAGAAACTCGAGCATGGTTAGTTTGCCTTGCCTTTTTTTTCTCTTGCCAACGGTACCCTGCAGCTGTACTTTCTATTATGGAAAAGGGGAACGCCCTGGTTAAATGGAAAACCCAAAGGTTATGATTACAGCGACAAAGGGAACACTTGGATTTATGAATCCGGGGGGTGGAAGGAAAAGTGGAAGAGAAGGAATCAAGGGAGGAGGTGGTGAGGACAAAAACAAGTAGAGTGCAGCAATGTCTTTGAGACTCCAGAAAGAAAAAAAAAATAACCCACCCAGTTGAAAGGTGAAAAATGTGGCCGCTCACTCATCTGGATGTCTTCAAACATCTGGATGGTTGGCATGATGCAGATAGAACACCTGGAAGAGCACATTTTTCACTTTTGTTTTTTTTTTTTTGGTGCAAATTTTTGGGCGTCCTATGGGTCCCAGATGTGTCCCAGAATGAGTCTGGCTAAAAATAAATTTGCTTGCTGTTAAGTGGGTATGACCCTAGCATAGATTTGTTTTGTTGATGGAGACTTTGGACTGACCTATAGGTGTCACTTGGAGAACGGTGCACATAGAGGTGTTTGGTAGAAGCCAAAACCAAGCCACACTATTGGGATTGGGGAGCTATTTTACAAACCAGCCCAAAGCCAGAGGATTTACTGTTGAGTGAATGACTCACTTAAAGCCTTGTATCTGAGAACATCTCTAGGTCACAGAGTGTCACCCTCTCTCACTGCTCGGCGTAGGATGGAGTGGGAGTGAGGATGGGCACGGGGACCAGGGTCACATCTACCTTGTTTGCCCCTCCATCTCCAGCCCCCCGGCCTGGTAGGGACTCAGTGAACATCCGCCAGATGACTGGGTGATAGAAGTATGGAGAGTTGGAAGCAAGGGGTGGTAGGCAAAGTAAGTTAGATCTGGCTTTGATTCCAGCCTCTGTTTCTTCCCAGCATGTGTGATCCTGGGCAAGTCGCTTCTCTGAGCTTCAGTTTCTGCCTCTGTGAAACGGGAATGACAGCAGACACCTTGAGGAGTTACTGTGAAATTGGAGTAAGGTCACTTAGTAAGGGCTCGATACATAAGAGCTGTTATTATTTTCTGTCATTATTGAGTTCAGCATCCTGCCTTCTGAGCATCAACCATCGCAGTGAGTTGCATGGATCACGGATGCGCCAATGTTTCATTTGTCTTCACACGCCCCAAAGACAGACATAATATATATTTTTAACATTTATTGATTAGAAAGAGATGGGAAAATGAAGAAAGAAGAATTCCAGTTTGGAGGATAAAAATCCATGTAAGGAATGAATCTGTGTTAGGCTTTCACCTTAGTAGATATTTCCAAGTATTACTTCCCATGAAGGAAACAGCTCGAGGGTATGTCTGCCATGTAATTGATGGGCGGTGTTACCCTTGCCACAAGAGCATCTCTCGATGTTGCATGTGAGGAGATTTCCACGCTCGATCTTATTTAATTCTTAGCCACCCAGGGAGGTCAGTATTACTGACTCTGATGTGAGAAGATAAAGATGAGTCTCTGAGGGTAGGTGCCTTGCTGGCGTCATCCAGACTTTACTTAGAAGAGTCAGATTCAAACTCAGACATATCCAGGCTCCTGAATCTGGGGTCTGGGTCTTAGGGAGTCCTTGAACCCCCTGAAATTGTATGCAAAACTTTGCGTTGCACGTGCAATTTTCAAAACATTGTATTGCAATGTATTTTTCTAGGAAACAACCCAGCACATCTGTCAGTTTCCAAAGACACTGATGACCCTAAGTGGTTAAGGGAGACCCTCTTTCAGAGACAGAACTATCTCTGCTACCGTACACTAGGAGATAAGTAGAGCCCAGAAGAGGGAAGTGACCTCGTCAAGGAAACAGCAACACATTAATTTGTGCCGACTCAGCAAATATTAGCTCGCATGTGCTTGCGTAAGGTATCAGGAAAGGATTTGGGGATTCACTCAAGCTCCCATCCACCCATCCATCCATCCACCGCAGAAATATTTATTGAGTGTCTTCTCCATGTAGCATAACATGGAAAAGCGAGGGCTTTGTAGTCAGACTACCTGGATTCTAATCTGGGCTCCACTGTTTATCAGTGATGTAAGGCAAGCTTCTTAACCTCTCTTTTTTCCCCCTCATCTATAAGATGAGGATAGTAGTAAACCCACCTTGTAGGCTTGTTGTGAGGATTAAATGGGTTACCTTATGCAGAGTGCTCAGAGCAGTGCTAGGCAGGGTGAATACTCTATGTATTTGTTTTTACTGTTATTATTGATAATATTGTTATTATTAGTAATAGGTGTATAGCAGGTTCTGGAAATACACAGATGGGTAAGACAAATATCCTGTCTTCACAGAATTTACATGGTGGGGAGGAGGAACGATGATAATCATTGCTATTTATTGAGTGTTTCCTTGTACCAGGCTCTGGACTAAGCACTTAGTATTTATTTTCCCATCCAATTCTTCACCCTGCTCTTTGTAGGAGGTGCTTGTTGTTGCCCTTTTCATTTTCACAGATGAAGAAACCGAGCTCAGAAAGGTCAAACTTAGAACTCCACAGCCCATGGTCTTAACAATCGCCGTCCGCCCCTTCTCTTCTCTGCACGGAGGTTGGGCTAACAATCTCTCAGACTTCCTTCTCCTGTCCTTGGCCAAATGGCTGTCTCTGCCTTTAGCTGTCTGGTGGCCTCATTGGTGTCTCTCCTCCTGTCTTCCCAGATGAAGAATGTTCCAGCACAGACCATCCCTATAAGAAGCCCTACATGGAGACGTCGCCCAGTGAAGAGGATTCCTTCTACCGCTCCAGCTACCCCCAGCAGCAGGGCCTGAGCGCCTCCTACAGGACAGAGTCGGCACAGCGGCAGGCCTGCATGTACGCTAGCTCTGCGCCCCCCAGCGAGCCGGTGCCCAGCCTGGAGGACATCAGCTGCAACACGTGGCCCAGCATGCCTTCCTACAGCAACTGCACGGTCACCGCCGTGCAGCCCATGGACAGGCTACCCTACCAGCACTTCTCTGCTCACTTCACCTCGGGGCCCCTGGTCCCCCGGCTGGCTGGCATGGCCAACCACGGCTCCCCGCAGCTCGGAGAGGGGATGTTCCAGCACCAGACCTCCGTGGCCCACCAGCCTGTGGTCAGGCAATGTGGGCCTCAGACTGGCCTCCAGTCCCCCGGCGCCCTTCAGCCCCCCGAATTCCTCTACTCTCACGGCGTGCCAAGGACCCTGTCCCCACACCAGTACCACTCTGTGCACGGAGTTGGCATGGTGCCAGAGTGGAGCGAGAATAGCTAAAGTGACGCCTGCTTCACAACAGACATTTGCTAGCGAGAGGAAAGAGAGAAGGAGAGAGAGAGAGGAGAGAGACAGTAGAAAAGAGAACCCCACGGACAAGATTTTTCATTTCACCCAAGGTTCACTTCTGCACTCGAGGCTACGGGACGCTGATCTAATCAGTACCTTGAAGCCACAATTCAAAAAATGTGACTTTGTCTCAAAACTTAAAAAAACAAACAAACACACAAAAAGAGTCCCACCCCCCACGACTACCACCCTCATCAACCAGCCACATCCACACCGCCTCCAGACGCCCTCCCCGATTCCTTCCTTTGGGCTCTAGAAAGTCTTGCCCCATTGAGTGTTTTACCCTAGCGTGTAGTTGGAGTCTTTCCCTGTCTTGGTGTTAATGTTGACGTTGTTATATAATAAATAATAATATATTTTTTTCTTTCGATTTTCTTAACGGGACCCAGTCCCTTATTAGGGGGCAAGTCCGAGGCAAGTATGTTTCAAAATATGTACTTGCGGGATTCCCCTCCAATAAACCATCCCTCAAACCTAAATTCACCACCCTCCTCTTGACTGAGAAAAGTACCTACCTCTGCCATGTGATGTTTCTGAAAAGCCTCCCTGAGTCCCAATTTTCTCTGACGTCTGTCCTGCCTGTCCCTGTCACGGCACTCGGTTTTGCCTCTACTTACCGACGGAGTCAGAATAATGTCCACTCCATTTGGCATCGTGTCTCATTCCCTCCTACTGTCTTCCCAGCTCCATGTCTTCCCAGCCGTCTGTCGCTAAAGCGTGGCCTATACCTTCCTGTCCGGAAAGCTTGCTTTGACAAACTTAAAAAGCCCTTTTTACATGCGGGCAGAACTGTGATAAGCAGGGTACAAGCTCTGTGCTGACAAGAGTTGTGAAGAAA
Source organism: Avahi laniger (assembly GCA_963575035.1). Taxonomy (NCBI): domain Eukaryota; kingdom Metazoa; phylum Chordata; class Mammalia; order Primates; family Indriidae; genus Avahi; species Avahi laniger. Next base: position 12,759 of record CAUYSK010113551.1, read on the forward strand.
AAAAAAAGGCCAAAATAAATATTCTTCCTGATTAAAACAAAAAAACGAAAGCCAGCCCCAAGCTTCCAAGCCTCCATTGCCGATGACCCAGATGGGATGCCAAGCAAAATCCACAATTTTCAAAGAAGAGGCAAGACGTGCTCGCCGATTATTTCTCTGCAAAGAGATCACGCCAACACCAAATGCCGACACAAAACTGTGTTTATTGAAAGCAGAAAAACAGTATTAAAAAAAAAAAGTGTGCAAGTAAAGTGTTATGGTAGGGTTCTTCAGATGTAATATTTTACTGGTACTATTTATTTATAAATAGGAATTCTAATTAAGTAATAACATGGAATGAAACCCAGCATGGGAGCTGGCCAAGAGCTTTTAATTTTATTGGTACTCAAAACCAAGTTTGTGATTTTTTTTTCTTTCGAATGTGCTTTGCTTTTTTGATTAAAAAGATTTTTTTTTTTTAAACAGACCCTAATAAAGAGAACAGGGTAAGATGCGAGGCTGAGTATGTCCAAGTACGTGAGAGAGTGTGAGTATGTTTGTACGCCGAGTGTCCTCAAGCGATTATGTCTTTTTATGTTGCTAAGGGGGGGGAGGGTGAGAATTAAGTACTCGTGCCTTATATTTTTGTGCCAATTAATGCCTAATAAATACCATGTGCTTAAAAAAGTACAAAGGGCTTGAACACCCATTTTTTTTTCCTGTTCTTTCTACTGATTGAATGGAGGAAATATTAGGTGAAGAAAACAGAAAGGAGTGGTCTCGTATGTGAATTTCTTATCTCATCTGCCTTCTCCTGCTAAGCTCAGGGGTAGTTAGGATCCATTGTACTTCAGTGTGATGAAGCTGAATATATTTATCCACTGGTTTGAATCCCTGGAATGAAGTTATTTGTTCTAATTGCATTTGTGTCGGCACTGGAAAGCAAAATTATTTAGGAGTCCACAATGATCTAAACACGATATGTAAAAATGGTCCTACTATACATAACACGTAATGTTTGATTTTTCTGAAGGATCTTTTTCTCTGAGTGAATTGTTGGAATCAGGTGTTTTGGGAGCCCCAATGCAAACAACTTTATGGACCATCGGTGGTCCAGATATTTATTTGAAAGCCATGAATTTAGGATTTGTGAGTTTGTCCTGTGTAAACACATGTAGGACAGACCAGAGCAGGAAATTGGTATTCAGCTGGTGCTGCACACTGTTTTTCTGTTTTTGTGATTTTGGTGCCACACCCCTCAGATTGTCACGAGCCATCAAGTATATCACAACCACTTGAAGTAGGAACAATTGGCTTGTTGATTACAAATTATTCACTTAATCCTGGCCCCCTGGGAACTTTCCTAGGCAAAGAACCCCTGAGAAGTGTGAATTAATTATAAAGAAGTGACAATTCAGCTTCTTTCAAGTGCAAGGGAAAAACTAGGTCAATGGGTTTCCTGTTCCCCAAGGGACTGAATTAGCAAAGTTTCACTGAACGGGTTCTGACTGTACTCTACACAGATTATTTTTTCTGATGAGTTCAACTGTTTTAAAAGTTGCCTTTGAGGAAATTACCTTCAAAACTAATTTTACCAACTATACAAGACAGTCAGTCAGTCTTACTCTTTCAGAAGAACATCACCCAAATACCGAATGAACGCCCCCACCACCACTACTCAAACAGTTGCCATCATTGGAAAATCATTAAAATTATGACCGCAGCAAGTTTCGTAAACCAGACAAGGGACTTTGTCATTTTATAACAGATACAGATTAACCTCTTTGGGTTCCAAACACTGGTTAAAATGAACGTTTTTACTGAATCGGTAGAATTAAGAATGTAATATCCAAATGTCTGTGTCGTTTTATCACGGTGCTGATGTTGAGAGGCACAACACAGATCGTTATATTCCTATAATATGTGCAGTGGATGCTTGCTGAGGACTGGACATGGCGTCGGTACTGGGCACACGGCGGCGAACAAGGTGATGGGGCTATGTCCCCCTGGAACTTACGGATTAGTGAGAGAAACAGCCCCTAGGTGATTGTTTGCAACATTGATGGATGACTATGGTGGGAAGAGCTATTAATACAAAGGCAGCATGCTCAGAGCCATAAAGGGATAAGACCAGGGCTCCTCACCTGGTCTGCGGGAGGTGACTTTTGAGCATAGTCCTAACGATGTGTAGGAATTAATCAAGCAAAAAGTGGAGAGGAAAAGCACTCCAGGCAGACAGGACAGCTTGTGCAAAGGTCCTGAGACAGAAATCATGATGGAGGAATGAGATGCAGATCCCTACATAGGTAGTAATCACCTAGTCCACATTCATTCATTTATTCAGCAAATATGTATGAAGGTCCTACCATGTGTGAATCTACGTAATACTAATTGTGTTAGGTTCTTTTCCAGTTAGTTCCCACATCGGCACAGAATCTAGATGTGTGGAGTGGTAGACTTCTTTGTACCTGGGAGAGGAACATTAACAGCATCCCCCTGGCTTCCTGGTCCACTTGAACGTGGGACTGAAAGTCAGGTGAAAGAAGAAACACCAGGACTTTCAAGAGGGTCAGCTCATTAGTATTCTTGAGCTCAGAGAAGTTGTCAATTCCCCCCAGATCACACACCTGGGTGTGGCAGAGCTTAGCGTGGAGCCTAAGTGAGTCCAAGCCTTAGCTTTCTCCTCTATTAAAAGGAGATTTTCTACCTGCTTGAAAGGACTGCTGTGAGTCTAAGTGAAATCATATCTGTGGAAATGTCCAGTAAAGTACTTCACCCTGAATATAATAAATGCTTGAAAAGAAAGACTTTAATCAATGAAATGCAAGTTAAATATATTTTTTTAAATTCACTTTAAAATAGTGATACCTATTGCTAATGAGAAAATAGAAAATCTCATAAAACTGCTGGTTGGATTAAAAATAAGATAAACCTTTCGGGAGGAGAGTTTGGCAAAATATTTCAAAAGTCTTATTGTGTGAATCATTTCATCTGCTAATTCTGCTGTGAGGAATTGGTCCTAAGGAAATAATTAGAGGAGTACATAAATAGTTTCTGGAAAGTTCATCATGACTTTTTTTAATCATGTAAAATTGGAAACAGTTTTAATGTCCAATAATATGAGGTTGGTTAAATAGATGTGTGTATGCCCATGTGACGGAATACCACGTGGCCACTGAGAAACACAGCTGTGAAGATTTAAAGAAGATATTTAAGATACATGGCAAGTAAAGGAAGCAAGCTTTGAGTAATTTGCACCGTGGCTTCTTAATTTCATTAAATACTCTGCATTCGTTCACACTTCAAGGAAAAAAAACTCATAAACAATGGTGGGATTGTGGGTGTTTAAATTTTCTTTGTGCTTTTGGGTCTTTTCTAATTTTCTTTGTGATGAAGGTGAATTATCTTTGCAATTAGGAATAGAACTAGTAAACTAAAATCGAGTTTGGTTTTTGGCCATTGATCAAAATGAGTTTATGAGGAAGGTGAGACACTTCTGCTTACTTTGAGGAAGAAGGGATGGAGCTCCCATTGTGGGTGACGTTGGCCCGGTCAGCGGCGGAGCTGGGTATCAGTACCCGTCAGCCGACTGCTAATCGCGGAATGTTCCATTGTCACCTCCAAAACAAGGAGATGCCTGGATGTTTCTCTTTGTCTTCACTTTCTGGGGTTGCTGCTTGTTTGCTTTCTTGGGTCTGTTGGCGAGTTAGGCTTGGTCCTGGGGTGAGCTAGTGTCTGCTTTCAGTAATCAAGCACACACATGTTGGATCAGGTCCTTACCTATCTCACCTTTGTTCTCTAATTGATTCGGGTTCTAAAGTCCACTCTGTCATTGACTGCTCCCGTGACCTTGGGCCAGTCACTTACCCTCTGTGAACTTCGTTTAATAGTATGTGAAGTGGGGACAATATGAGCACTTATCTCTGGTTCCGGTGAAGGGTCAATGAGACAATGAGTATAAAGCGCTTAGCACAGAGCCCGACATAGAAAAAATGCTCAATGGCTGTCAGCTAATCAAAAGATCAACTAGTATTTACCATTATTGTTAATAATTCTCCTTCTTCTCCTCCTCCTCTTTCTTCTCTTTTTGGGAAATCTACCCCTAAGATCTTCTATTATTTTTATAACAGACTTAAGCCCAGTGGGGGCTAGAAAAAACACCACCACCACCACCATCATCATCATCACCTTCAAAAAGAATTAAAACACAGCTTTCCCACACGGGGGATTTAAGTAGCTGGCGTTGTGAGTGACCGTCAACCCTAGGTCTCCATGGCAACAAGCAGGAAGCAGTGATTTCTTCATCCCCAAAGGCGGATCACCAGCACCTCTTCTTTTCTGACATCAGAATGTATTTTTATTTCACTTAAAAAAAGGAGTCGTGCATGTCCGTCCTAGGGAGGATGTTGATTGCACCGTACTCGGTCCTTGTGTTTGGAATTGTGAGTGTTGGGGTAGGAAGATAGCCTCGTGTTCAGATTGAAAATTATTCCTTGCAGAGTTTTAATATTTGGCTGACGTCCCACCTACTGTTGGTATCAGTGTTGGGAACAGTAATAATAGCTCTCATTTATACAGTGCATGCCAGTCCCTGTAGCAAGCAGCATCGTGACAGGCCAAGGTCACCCAGCTTATGAGCGGCTTGCCTGTCATTCCATGCTGCCCAGCCTCTCCTAGGTGACAGACTAATTCATGGTGTCTCTGTCCTTTCCCTTGGGCCTAGGAGAAGAGAGGAGGGACGGGGGAGATGGTGGTTGGATGCGCCAGAGCAGTGTTCTATGCTTTGGGTGGCACGTCCTTGGGGCCTCCGACCTCAGGAAAAGTAAAGGGAAGTCTGCAATTTTGTGGCTGAAGACTGCCTGCCTTGAAAGAGGGGGATGTTTTGGCTTCCTGGTCTTGGAAGCCTAACTAACCCTGTAGTGTGTGAGCAAGTTATTGACTTCCCTAAGCCTCACTTTCCACCTCTGTACTATGGGGGCGATACGATCCACCTTGCAAGCCCAACATAGTGATTCAAACAGAGAGTTTATGCAAAGTGGTCAGCAGGACACCTGGCCCTCTCCACACACAAAATAAACAAACAGAGGCTTGAAAACCATAACCTCCCTCAGAGGCCTTTGCTGTCTCCATGACGGAGTAAGGAGAGTCATTCCCCACAGTTGACCCTCCTCATTTCTTGAACTGCAGGCCTTTTCCTGGGGCCAAGAGAGCTTCATGAGAGCAGGAACATTCTACCCTTGCTTGCTTGTGTTTTCACCCTGGAAGGTGCTCGGTAACTATGACCTGAACAAATGGATTAATAAATGACTCAACAGATGTGCTCATTGGAAGACATGATTCCACCAGCAAGTCAAGGGCGCTGGAGTAGCAGATTCTTGTGTCGTAACTTCAGGCATAGTTAGGGTGGACGGTTCAGGGCATGCTGACAGCATCCCACCTCGAGCATACATCACGAATCTGTCTTTCCGCAGCAGGGCTTTCTCTGAAGCTGGGAGGCTCCCTGGGCATGAACACAGGCATATCCCGGAAATAATGACTCTGGGGACACTCTCAGTCTTAGGGGCTGGGGGTTGGGGGACACAGGCCCCAGCCCTCTGTCCTTTGGAGTGACGGTTTTGAGGTGCAGTCTACGCAGTTCAGAGAGGGTCCTCAGAGGACTTGCAGCCTGGTTGCCCACAGCGGTAATCAGCTCAATAACTCAGGAACTTGGCTCTTTCTCCTTCCATCCCTCTTACTCCCTGGGGTCACCTTCCAAATCCTCCCAAATCCTGGGCTCAGGGGGAGTTGAACCTAAGTCAAGGTCTTACCCTCTCTGAATAGGTCATCCCTCTCCTGCCTCAACAGTAGTCTCTCTCTTTCTCTTAAACTTTTTATTTTGAGCTAAGCGCAGATTCAAGTGCAGTTGTAAGAAATAACGCCCTTCACCCATAATCCTCATCCCTTGCAAAACTTGCGCACAATATTGCAATGAAGACATTGACGTGGGTACAATACTCCAGTGTTTTTCACATCTCTCCGGCTGATTTGCACTGGTGTGTATGTGTTATTTAGTTCCATGCAGTTTTATCGCAGTGTAGGTTTGCATATCTACGACCACAGTCAAAACAGAGAGCATTTCCATCCCCACAAAGATCTCTCATGTTGCCTTTTCATAACCACATCTATCCACTCTACACTGTTCCCAACCCTGGAAAACCGCTGATCTTCTCCCCATTGCTATAATTTTATCCTTTCAAGAATGTTGTATAAATAGAGTCACACAGTATATAACCTTTAGGGGACTGGCTTTTTCCAATCTGCATAATTCCCTTAAGATTCATCCAAAGTGTTGAGCGTATGAATAGTTCCTTTTTTTTTGTTAATTGCCGACTCGTATTTCTTGGTATAAATGTACCAGCATTTGCTCAACCGTTCATTTCTTGAAGGACATCTGGTTTGTTACCAATTTTAGCTATGAACATTTGTGTACAGGCTTTTGGGTGTGCATATGTTTTCTCTCTCTGGGATAAACGCCCAAAAGTGCAATTGCTGGCTTGTATGGTAATTGCATATTTGGTGGGTTTTTTTTTTTTTTTTGGAACTTGCCAAGCTGTCTTCCAGAGTGACTGTACCATTTTATTTTACATTTTCAACAGCTATGTAGGAGAGATCCGATTTCTCCTTGTCCCCACCAGCATGTGTTGTTGTCACCATTTAAAAAATATTCAGCTATTGTGATACATATGGAATCATAGTGTTCTCCTTGGCAGAAGGAAACGTTTCTCAGCAGTGGGCCAATGAAGACCTATTCACAATTTGTGCCACAATGAGAGCTGCGTAGCACTCAGCCACAAAACCTCAGTGGCCTGTGGCAAGGAACATTTATTTTTGCTCATTAGCCTTCGAGTCCACTGAGTGGTTCTGTCAACTACAGCTGGTCTTGGCGGGACTCATGTGTGCATGATGGGCTAATGGATCGGCTGGGGGCTGGTTGGTATAGGATGCCCCAGAGTGGAATGACTCAGTTCTGTGCTATACAACTTCTCACCCTCCACGGCCCATGCCCTGCACTTGCATTTGAAGCCAGAATGTGTGGGGTGTGTATGTAAGTCGTACAGACCTTTTCCTTAAGTAGCTCCATCAGACAGGACTGCACCCGAGAAGCACAGCCAGTAAGAGATGTATAAGTCTATATTAAGGATTTATTGCAAGGAATTTATGCAATTGCGAGGGCTGGTAGGTAATTCTGAAATCCATAGGACGAGCCATCAGGAACGGCAGGGTATCAGTCAGTGCGGGCTGCTGTAACAAAACACCATGGCCTGGGGGCCTTAAACAACAGAAGTTTATCTTCCCACCTTTCTAAGTCTGATCTTAAGTCTGAGATCAAGGTGCTGTCAGGTTTGGTTTCTGGTGAGGCTTCTCTTCCTGGCTCATAGATGGCCTCTTCTCTGTGTGCACATGGAGACTGACAGAGAGAAGAGAGAGAGAGAGAGAGAGAGAGAGAGAGAGAGAGACAGCATGTGAGAGAGCGATCTCTGGTGTCTTTCCCTTTTTCTTTCCTTCTTATAAGGACACCAGTCCTGTTGGATTAGGGACCCACCCTTACAACCTCATTTCACCTTAAGTACCTTTTTAAGGCTCAATCTCCAAATACAGTGACCTTAAAGGTTGGGGCTTCAACACACGAATGAGGTTGGAGGTTGGAGGCCCCTGGAAATACCAGATATTAATATCCTTACAGACTTGAGAGAAGGAGAAACTGAGGCCTGAGTACTTCCGAAGTGGAGTCAGTGACTTACTCAGGGCCATCGAGCTGTTTAGTGCTGCATTTGTTCTGAAATCCCTGTGTGATGGCTTTTGGGTGTCTTGTGATCTCCCTGCATCTATTCCTCCTTCTTTGGGAGATGGCACCCCATTTTTTTGGAGGGCGTTTCTCTCTCTCGTAGTGTCTGATCTTGATGGTACAGCAGAAACTGTCCGAGCCTAGTCCCCTCTCCTGGCCCATCCCCCAGGTCACCTGCAGCCTTGGCGAACAGCCCCCACGGAGGCCAGTGACTTCCACCTCCAGCACCTGTGCTTCTCTGTTTGCTGTCTTTCTCTGGCCACAGGCGTGTGCTTGGCCTGGGCGTGGGTCAGGCTGTTAAGTGTCAGGGAATTAAAGTCTCCTAGACTGTCCTCAGGCAATGAGGGATAGGGGTTGCTATGCAGACCCCTGAGCCTCTTGTCTGCTTGGCGAGACGATTTGGAGCATGTTCCACGCCATCTTTTAGAAGGTCCCCAGCAGGGTCACGCCCGGGTTGCCCACAGAGCTTACCCGCTCATTAACACATTCGTACATCAACATAGGGGCTTCCTGCCTTTCTTCACTCATTTCCTACTCCGCCCCCCAAATAAACCACCGCATCCAAATCCTTGTGTCGGGGTCTGCTTTGAGGAAACCCAAACTCAGAGAGTAAAGCTGTTAATCAAAGAGCTTTCTTTCTTAGACAGGGGAATGGGAGTACTTGACCCACGAAGGGCTTATTGATTTTTTCTCCCAGAGACAGACTCTTGAGTGGAGAAATAAACAGACCAAACCTGCTGATGCTCATTCAGTCCAGTCCCTAACAAAATTCTTTTTTTAGTTCCTTCCACCTAGATCCCCAGGATTATCCCTTTATTATAATATAATTATGGTCCCCTCATCTTTCCTTCCCTTCCATGAGTTCCTTTTCAAAGCTGCCATCCACAATGGTATAGGGGGTGCGTCACGCACATTGATAGTCTATCTGAATGGTGCTTCTTGGAGTTGTGCAGTGCACAACCTGCCCAAATGTTCATGGCGGTCCTGTGCCATAATACTTTCAGCATTTTCTTTTCTTTCAGGCTGTACTATAGCTGATAAAAACTTTGATATAGATATAACTTTGAGATCTTCTGTCCCAGTCCTCTGCCTTTAGGCAAGGGAATGTCTAAGTCATGGGCAAGAGAGAGTGGTAAGGGAGTTGAATCCTACTGAAACACAATTCGGGTATTCTCCAGGATACAGTTGGCCCCTAAAACAAGAATTCAAAGGAGAAAAAACCTGCTATCACAAGGGAAACCTGAGGCAGAAGATTTGACTTCATTTTCTCAATACCAATTATATTACGGGGTTGAGACTTATTTTCTTGTTATTTTAATATACTTGAAACCACCAGCCAGAAGCCCAGTTATCACCAGTGGCTTCCCCTAGCTCTATCTGCTACCTGCCCCCTTTCCCTGAAGAAAGATCCAATTGAAGGGAGGGAAAGAGAGTGAGATAAAGGAACCTAAGAAAAGCTTTTACACTGCTCTAATTTCTGAAACATGAAAGCTATTCTTTTAGAGTAAGTCCATTTTTTTCCCCCGGTGGAATTACGGATAGAGAAATTCCTAGGAAAATAATTTGTCAAGTCCCGACTGATCAAAGATGCATATGAAAGGACCCCACTTTTTTCCCCCTTCCCCAGGAAAAAAGGGGCCCCTATCTAAGCTCAGAATAAATTGGCAATTCATTTACTGACCGACTGTCAGATAAAGTAGCACAATCCCCACCACGTCTTTAACAGGGACGGCACCAGAAGGAAGCAATTCTGTGCCCACCGAGTGTACAAGCTGGGGGTATGTTAGTGATTAAGGGATCCCGGCCCAGGGGAGGCAGAGAGATATGACTCAGATTCGCCAATGCACCATAAATCTCCCCCTTTTATTCAAAATGTGTGTTTTATAGTCGTTTCCTGGCCAATTGCTCCCTTGAATAAATATATAACATATCTGGACTTAGCTTTTAGGCCCAGAGCTGGGGTTTGTCTTGAGGGCCAAGTATTCTTGATATTTCCAAGAGCTAGAAAAGAACAAATAATGAGGCTCTCTTTTCTTCCTGACTCACCAGCCACATCCTACACCGAAAATAAAAATAGAAGTCGGTGCTAATTGGGCCAACTGAGATAAAGCAACACCTGGCCGTCGGAGCTAAGTTCTCGTATTCTGCAAACGGGCTGCCGTTCCCACCTGCTCACCCGACGCCCCTCGGCTGGGACACACCAACGAGGCTGCAACCGCGGAGCGTCACTGGCTGCATTTGGTTAGATCCACCAACCCAGACATTTGGCCAAAAGATCTTGGCTCGGGGGATCAAAGGTTTACAAAAATAGTTTTTAAGATTTCCATTTGTTCTTGCAACACCAACCCCCCAGTTTCCACCCCCTCGCAGTGAGGTTGTCAGTTTGAGAGGAGGGGAAGGGAAAAGACCAATGACCTCATTCACTCTTCTTCTCCCTCTTGCCATCGACTGCACTGGACTTTTGGGCTCAAGACACAGAACCCTTCCCAAGCCCTGTTTATTGAGGGCTGGGATGTGCTAAACGTTTCGTACGATTATCCTGTACAGGCCCCGAATTTGCCTTTGAGCTTTTTAGATGTCAAAGTGAAAAGGGAGACCTACTCAGTTAAAAAGATTCCCAGTATAGCCCTGTGTGGTGTGCAGGAAATACTCTTATCCACATTTCACAGGTGAGGAAATAGAGTCTCAGAGGGTTGTCACCTACCAAAGCTTTCATTCCTGGAACAGACAGACACTTTCACTTTCTTCATTCACAACACTAGGCGCATTTTGTCCTGTGCCCAACTACAAAGCCAGAACGACAAGGTTCCCTGCCCTCAAGTTCCCAGTCCAGTGTGACACCGAATGTCTTGTGCTTAGATTCCTGAGATTTAGCTCAGCGCCCGGCAGGAAGTCGGGGCTCAGAAACGTTCTGCCAACTTTCCATCAGCCTGGCTGATCTAAGTGGGAGAGAATGTGAGTTTTGATATATAAGCAGAGGTCATTGAATTCTCTCTTATTTCCCAAAGGATGTTGCATTTAAGGACATTCAGTGGTCAGGGGAGATATTTAGGGTTGGAGAGGGCTCAGTGTTGTGTAGCCTTTCTATTACAACATCATGCCAGACTCTTAGTGTGGGGTGAGCCTCAAAGGACAGGAATTGGGGTGCATGGGGTGACTACCTGGGCAGAGCTAAATCAGACTGCCTGGCATTGAACCCCTCCTCTGACACTTCTCGGTGATGCCAGATCTGGCAAACTTCTTCAACTTCCTCTGCTCCAGTTTCTTCACATGCAAAATAGTGGTAAGAGGTTGTTTGTGAATTAAGTGAGTAAAGACACCAGGAGAGAATTATTTGCACGGTGCCAACCACCTTATAAACATGACATTGGTCGCAGTTATTGCCTACTTCCTGCCAGTTTCCATAGAGGATTTGAGGTTGTTTGCAAAAACATATGCAATCCACAAAGACAACAGTTGACAACATGATGAAGCCAAGAGTCATTATCAATGAGTTTCATTCGGTCCTGTGACATTACATTTTCTAAAAGGGCCACAGCAATGTTTGTCCCTCATTCTCTTCCAGAACTTTGACGTTTCTTCTATCAAGAGGTGGAATCTGATTATGGGCTGGACCCAGCAGCTTACTTCTGACAAATAGAACGTGGTATGGGGGGGTGACACTCCCCACCACTAAGAGCTGAGCTAAAAATACCCCAGGGGCGGGGAGGGGGGGCAGGGGCTTAACTCCACTGTCTATAAATCTTCTGAGGCTGGGTCATAAAAGGTGGTACAACTTCTGCCCAGCTCCGCCCCTTGGAATACTCACTTTTGAAACCCAGCTGCCTTGCTAGGATTAAGCCCAAACTAGCCACAGGGAGAGGTCACAGGAGAGACTCACATGGATAGGAGGTGACACCTCCAGCCTAAAGCCAGCGCCCACTATCGGCCATGTGAGCGAGGAGTCCTGTGATCATTCCACCCCCAGCCGTCAGCGTCCCAGCACAGAGACAATTTGCCCCAGCTATGCCCTGTCCAGATCCCCTGACCCCAGAACCCAGAAGCCTAATAAATAGTTGTTTTACACCAATGACTTTTAGGGTATTTTGCTTCTCAGTCTTTGGAACTAGAACGTCCTCTGTAGTTAATAGTAAGATATTTGGCTCTGAGCTTCCTAGCAGCCAAAACAAGGAGAGAATTATAGTCAGCTGTGAGAGTCTGTGAGTTCATAAAAGACAAATAAATGCACGTGTTTGCTAAAAACCAGGAGGGAGGCCGGGCGCGGTGGCTCACGCCTGTAATCCTAGCACTCAGGGAGGCTGAGGCAGGAGGATTGCTTGAGTTTGGGAGTTCGAGACCCCGTCCCTACTAAAAACAGAAAAATTAGCCGGGCATCATGGCACATGTCTATAGTCCCAGCTACTCCTGAGGCCTAGGCAGGAGGATGGCTTGAGCCCAGGAGTTTGAAGTTGCAGTGAGCTAGGCTGATGCCACTGCACTCTACCTGGGGCAACAGAGCAAGTTTCTGTCTCAACAAACAAACAAAACAGCAGGAGGGAGTTCTCCCTTGGGTTCTTGTAAAGATGATGCAGGGCTGTGTTATTTTTTGGTGATATCCCTTCATGATACTAGCATGGTAAACTAAACCCACTGGCAAGGATGGTAGGACTGTTTCTCCTGGGTTTCCTTGAAGTTCTCCAAAATTCCAGGTCACAACTTAGCAAAATAAAGTGTTCCAGAGGCCAAGGTGATAAGATCCGGTTCCCAGGGTTTCTGCAGGCCCAGCTTTCCTCCAGGGAGACGTTTTATAGCAACCGCTAAGCAATGGAGGCTGGGCCTTTAGCGCCGGTACCCAGAGGAGGGCCTGGCACAAAAGTGAGGTGCTTTTATTTGCAATATTCGTGAAGCGAATGAAGAATAAATGGTTGTACTATCAAAGGGACGGACGTAGGGCCCACTGCGAAGGGATTCGATAGTCGGGGAGAGACTGGGCCTGACTCTGAGCACGGCACGGGCAAGAGGGAATTAACTGACAGCCGCGGAGCAGGTGGGGGCAGTGGATGGAAAATTACTAACAGGAGGCATCAGGGATCGGGGGATTCTGGATAAAGCCACCAAAGAGGATTCTTGCTGAAGACATGCCAGGGTGATCAGACGTCACCTGGGGCATGGTGGCAGAAGGGGACCCTGATCAGATATTGAGGGCGGGGGGTGCTGCCTAGACTGACAATGGATTATAGAAGGAAGTACACGGACGGGCCTAGAGGAAGGTTCGGGACCCTAACTCAAGTTGAGTCAAGCAAACGGTCTTTGCCAACCTCGATTCAGACAATCGTTCACCAACATGATTTCCTCTCGCAGAGGGCTTGCGTGAAATGCTCTGGTTAAAGACGTCAAACGTCAGCTTTGGAACGTAGAGAAGTCCAAGTCCTACTGCTGTGTGATCCTAGGCAAGCTACTTAACTTCTCTGGGTCTCACCATCCTTATCTCCGAGACAGGGACACGAATTGCACCCATTTCACAGCATAAGGAAGAACCACTGTGGATTTTTCCAGCGGTCCTAAGGCGGGAGAGCTGAGGTTGGCTGGCGCACCGGCCGGCCCCTTTCCCTTTTGCTCACTCTCTCTTTCCTGCGTCTCACACTGTCCTCTGGCCACTTGAGAAAGACAAGTTGCAGTTTCAAGTGGTTCCATTCCCCTGGGAATGGGGCCCCAGGTGGGGGGCCGGGGTGAGACCATCTTCCCGGCACTCAGGGCTGAGCTAAAAACAGGCCAGACCCCGGGCGGGGGCCGGGGAGGGGGTGACCTCCGCAGATTGCTCTTGGGGAAAGCAGGCCAGGCCGGGGGGTGCCCTGTCCTGAAGACCCCACGCCCTCCCCTCCCCCAGCACCCCGCGTCAGGCCTCCCCCTCCCCCCGGAGAGGACTCTAAGTACCTTAGAGAACAGGCGATAGTGTCAGAGGAGACAGATGGGACCGCGGCTTATCTTGCTAGAAGAGACACGACTGGCTGGGCCGCTGCTTCTCCCTCCCTTCCTCCCCGCCTGCGAGTGTCATTTTCTCTCCCACACGCACAGACACCCGCAGGCACACAGAGACCCGGGAAGTTTCTCTCTCTTTCTCCATACAGTTTCTCTTGCCTTCCTCCCTCCTGTCCTCTTCTCCTCGTTCCTTACGAAGCTCAGAGGACCGGGACACAGACTGTGACCTTAAAGAGACCGAGGACAGATTGTGTGAAATTGGAGGTGGGGGCGGGAAGAGGGAAGTGGAAACACCAGCACAGATGCACCGGGAAGAAAGAACAAAGAGACGCCCAGGAGGCTTTTTCTATTTTTTGTTTTTTAATAGCGAAGACTTGGAAACAGCTTAAATGGGTGTTAATGGGGGACTGGCTAAATGAGTAAGTCCTGACCCGGGCTGCACTTTAAAACCACCGGGGGATTATGGCACACGGAGGCCCGGGCCCCACCGTCGGCGTCGGGATCCAGCGCTACTGGGGAGAGCCCAGGCGTCCATATTTTACAAAGGACCCCCACGACCCACCCCCCACACGTACACATAACTCCTTGGTGATTATCATTGTGCAGCCAGGGTTGAATAAACTAGGTTTTACCCACCTGTGGGAATGCTATGCCACAGGGAAAAAGAATGAGGTTGTTCTGTATGGACCCATACGGCAAGATCCCCAGATATATCGCTGAACGAAAGAAACCGGTTGTAGTATCACATGTTCAAGATGGTCCCATGCGGAAAAAAAAAGCATAAATCAATACATCCCACCTGGAAAGTCTACGTATCAATATATACGCATGCGAAGCAAGACTACCTGTTGAACAAGGTACAGGGAACGTCAAAAGTATAGTGAGTTCCGGAAAGAGACGTATACTCTGAAATGCTATTAAAGGCTACCTCTTGGGACATGATCAGGAGATCAAGGTGGGGGTGGGGTTCCCTGTGGCCTTATCTGTAGGGTCAAGCATGGAGAACATATTCATGTATTAATTGTATAATTAAAACTTAGGCCGGGGCCGGGCACGGTGGCTCACGTCTGTAATCCTAGCACTCTGGGAGGCCGAGGCGGGCGGATTGTTTGAGCTCAGGAGTTCGAGACCAGCCTGAGCAAGAGTGAGTCCTCATCTCTACCAAAAATAGAAAGAAATTAATTGGACAGCTAAAAATATATAGAAAAAAAATTAGCCGGGCATGGTGGTGCATGCCTATAGTCCCAGCTACTTGGGAGGCTGAGGCAGAAGGATCACTTGAGCCCAGGAGTCTGAGGTCGCTGTGAGCTAGGCTGATGCCATGGCACTCACTCTAGCCCAGGCAACAAAGTGAGACTCTGTCTCAAAAAAAAAAAAAAAGAAAACTTAGGCCGGGTGCAGTGGCTCACACCTGTAATCCCAGCGATTTGGGAAGCCAAGGTGAGAGGATCACTTGAGGCCAGGAGTTCAAGATCAGCCTGAGCAACATAGTCAGACCCTGTCTCTAGCAAAAAAAAAAAAAAAAAAAAATTAAAAAATCTTAATGACAATAGGAAAACAGGAGAAAATTAGGAATGTGGTCACTTAGGACTGTCAAAATCCAATGAGATCGGAGAGTGCTAAAGGCTCTGGGCCTTTCTTGGCAGAGTAGCTTAGTCATGTCTTTAATATCTGGTGGTAGCAGCTTCTCACTCCCCATCCCCCACCCCACAATTCCAGTTTGGGGATCTGTCTGAGCAGTGGATGGCTGATTGGAGCGCAGGCTGACAGCCGTTTCTTTTATTAAAGTGTCACGTCCAGGGAGCTTAAATTGCCAGATTTCTCTCTCTCTCTCTCTCTCTCTCTCTTTCTTCCAAAAAGGCTCCTGTCAGCGATCAAAGCTGCCCCGTGTCCCTGGCTGGGGTGGAGGAACACCAAGGGGGCCGGGGAGGCTGTCCTGCGGCCAGACGGCTGAAGGTCCCCACCTGGATTCAAGGAGAAAGGGGAGAGGCTCAAAGCAGACAGCACTGTTGGGAGTCCGTGTGTCGGAGACCAGGGGAGTCATTCCCAGCTTCATGCTCTGAGCCATTCCCCATTTGTTGCACACCTACTGTGTGCCAGGCCCTGTTCCAAGGGAGGAGGATAAAGAAATGAAAAGGTATAATTATCTCTGCCTTCGTGAGAGAAATAAATAATCACTTATCTATTCAACAAGTGTTTGTTGTGCACCTACTATGTGCCAACAGTTGCTAGGTACTGAGACTGTGGAAGTAACAATAATAAAAATATTAATTTATTATTATTATTATAATATCATCTACTTATATAACATGTAATATGGTAGGCGTTGTGTGAAGCTTTTAATTTATATAACTCATCTAAACCTTATGAAGTAGATTTTATTCTTGTCTTTTACAAATGAGGAAAGTGAGGCACAGAGAGGTTAAGGAAGCTGCTCAAGGTCACACTGCAAGTATGTGGCATAGCTGAGATTGAAGCCCATGCATCTTGGCTCCAGAGCCTCTGCTTTTAATCAATCCATCGTGCTTTTAGCAAGATACATGGACATCGTCCCTGCCCTCCGGGAGGTGAAAGGCAAGTGTCTGGGAAGTGGGGGAAGTAGGAATGGACTCAGATTAACACCTGTAAATACAGTCGATTTATGTCATGGCGTGGGGAAGTCGTGAAGGCTGCTCTGAGGAAGTATTCTTTCAGCTGCAATTAGGAAGACAAGTAGGAATTAACTAGCAAAAATAGGGGCTGGTGGTTCTCCAGGCAGAGGGAACAGCATGTGCAAAGGTCCTGAGGCGGGACTGAGCTCAACCAATTCTAGGAAGAGGAAGAGGTGAGTGTGGCTGGAGCACGGGGAGCTGGGGGTGAGGGGTGGGCAGGGCCAGTGGGGTTGACAGGGACCAGATCACAGTGGGCCTTGGAGGCCAGCTTGAGAAATTTGTTCTCTGTGCTTCAGAACGTGGACAACCATCGCAGGGGTTTCAGCAAGGGGACATTGTGGCAAGTCCCTGCTGGCCTCAGTTGGGAGGGGACATGGAAGATTTGGGTATGGTAAGTGTAAAAGTGGGGACAAAAGGAGGGGCCTTGAACCCAGGCAGGGAGAGCCAGGGGTCAGGATCTTCCTTCTTTACATCCAGCCGACACCTCTGGTCCCTCCCCGCCTGCATTCCCCCGGCCACAGCCACTGGGTACCAAGCCTTTGGATGTTGACAAAGACCGTCGTTTCATTCCTCTTAGAGCCTGTTTGACCCTCTCGTGGGTTTTCAAAGCGCTCTGCAGACTGCGGGTCCTGGGGGTCTCAAGTTTGAACCAAAAACCCTGAGAAGGAAGAGAAGCTATCTAGCTTTAAACTGTTCCCAGACGAGGAGGCTCTTAGTGCCTGAAGCCTTGAGGGGAGAGACACTGTACTTGAGAGACCGTCTGAGCCAACACCTGGAAGAGACTGACTGAGAGACAGTTAATACGGCTGTGTGATTTATGAGGAGGAGACAGCGTGGCCCCGGTGCGCGGGATGTGGGAAGGGAGGCAGGAAGGCTACGGGCAGCGTTAGGTACTTACTGCTGGGTCAGCGGCACTCGATGAGGTCCCAGGGTGGAGCCCGTTGCTGAGGAAGGAGGCTCAGGAGGCTGCAGACCGTACTGGGCGCCGGCTCCGAATCCAGCTGGGCAGGGGCTGCGGGATGTGGGGCACCTCCCCGCGGATGCTGCTTTCTCTGGGACCCCGGGATCAGCCTCGCCGCCTCGCATCCGTCATGTGGACGAACGGTCCCGCGTGAAACATCACGTCTGCAGGCGCCCTCTGCTCTCGATGGCGTCCGTCACCCCGGCCTCAGCTCACGTCAATCCAGAGTCTACTTTGTGCCAAGTGTTTAACTCACGCACGTGTCTGGAGCCAGACATCTCCGGGAGAGCAAGCGTTCCTGGGGCTTGCTGCTCTCTGCACCTCGTTCTCCTTTTCTTTCCGAATCAATGAACATTCTTTCACAGAAGCACAGCGAATCCTTATGCCCTTTGGGGCACATTTGCGACGTTTTGTACATTTCCTTTTAACTGTGCTTTAGATTCTCATCTGTAAAATGGGGTTACATAGGTCGTCTTCCTCGCTTGCCTCTCTGGGCTTTGCAAGGACAGGATGCGTAATACTAGTTTAATGCTTAAGATTAAGGGTCTTAGAGCCAAACAGACGAGCATTTGAGCCTTGACTCTGCTCCCTATTAGCTGCGTCACCTTGAGCAAGTCACTTAACCTCTCTCAGAGAGTCTCCGCTTACTCATCTATAAGATAAATCATATCTCCCTCTTAAGGTCATGAAGAATGACTATGATGACACAGGTCAGGGGCATACCTCAGGGGCCGGTACCCATCATGCGCTCAACACGTGGGACATAAAATAGTGACTGCTGGTGACAATAGAATGGATAAAGAGCATGCACAAGGAACCGTTCACAAACATAAGCAATTGCTACCACTGACCACACCCCTAGGGATCCTGGCCAGCACTGCTAAACAGAAAAGTTCTAGAATCTCCACAAACCTTTGTAAGGATTCCTCTAGCAGGTTCCACACCTCTTGGCCAAACTCCTTTTGGCCAGTCGGAGAACAGAGCCTGAGTCAGTCCATACTTGGCTTCCATTATCGGGAGAATATTCCCCAGAAAAGCTCAGTTGTGTGTATCTTCATAGGTCGGTGGAGGAGACATTGAAATAAACAGACAGATGAAAATATAGTGTGATGAGAGCATCTCTTGGAGTCGGTACAGGAGGGGACAGTAGCCCTGAGGACAGTGATGAGAGAATACTTTTCTGGAATGACTTAGGAAAGACTTCTAGGGGGCGGTGACCTTAGAGCTGAGTTTGCAAAGATACTAGGAATTTGACGGGCACTTTTTTAGGTCCCAGATTATCGAAACTTCTCTATCAATTGACGTATAGAATGCCCATACATTTTCTTGGCTGATAGCGTCATTTGTATTTTCAGGAAAGGCTGAAAGTTCTCCAGAAATACCTAAATCCTGGGAAGCTTGAGTGATGGAAAGAGAGAGGAAAAAAAAAAAAAACCCAAATGTAAGCTGGACTTCTTTTTTGCACAAACTCTGTAGTGGCTGTTCTCATTCTCTGAGCTATCCCAAGTACCTGCCACTGGAGCTGGCACATAGTATGTGCTCAATAAATATGTGTAGCCTTGGCTAAGCCCTCTCCTATACACTCTCACCCTTAACCCTCAAAATGGACCTGCAAGGCAGGCAGATTTCCTGAGTCTCTTTTTGCAAATAAAGAAAGAGAAACTTAGAGAGAGAAACAGCAGAGTCAGGATTCACACCCCAGTCTGTTAGACTTCAGAGTTCTTGTCTAGGCTGTTCTGTCATAAGGATGCTCATCTTAGACCCTTCTGCAAGGAAAGAAGGAGCAGGCTTGAGCATAAAAACAGAGATGGGGCCACCATAGTCCCGGTTTCAGAATCCAAGTCCTCAATTTGCAGAGAGAAAGGAAAGAGACAGAAATGAAATCATTCATTTTAAAAAAAATTTATCCAGCAAACATTAAAAAATACCACATGTGAAACATTAAAACATTTAATAATACATTTTAAACAGTAAAACATTTTATAATAATATATTTAAGACATGAAAATATTTAATAATAATAACGTTTTAAATATTTATGTAATACTTACACATATTAAAATACTTTGTACTGTAATAATACGTTTAGGACCTTAAAACATTTAGTGATGACCGTAATTATTATTGTAATTATTGAGTTTGGCCTAGACTACACACACCTGTCTCGTTTAGTGCTCACATGGATTCTACGAGGGAAGTTCTGTCAGGATCCGCATTTTCTGGTGAGAAAGTCGAACCTCAGAGAACGCAAGTCACTTGTCACAAATCACACACGGGAAAGAGGAGTTTGGACCCAGAAAGTCTGATGCTCTGCCTTGCTCATGCCCTCTTCTCTCCTGGCTTTGGGGATAAAAAATAAATAAAAATAAAATAAAAAGATGAAACGACGCCTCTTCTTTCCAGGAGCTCAGAATCTGGTGAAGAACCGACCGCTCAGCAGGGACAGAGAAAAGGGCGAGGGGAGGGGTGTGGGGGAGCAGAGTGAGAGTTCACGGGGCTCGGAAGACTGCTGGCTTCTCCTTTACTCTTGGCTGTCATGGGCCCTCCCTCTCCTCCAGAACGGAATGGAAACGGGCACTCTTCTTCCATCTTTCATTCAATCAGTCATTCCTTTGTTCGAGTCATTCATTCACCAGGTCTTGTTTACCAGCGAAGCAGGCATTGCTTTAGATGCTAGAAACAGAGACATGAGCCAGACAGTAAGGACTCCTCTCTTGCGGCTTACATCCCAGTGGGGGCCAGGTGGACACTGGCAGGAAGCCATCAAATGTCTAAATGAACAAGGTAATTGGTCGTAGTCAAAAGGAAATAAACAAGGAGATGTGATAGAGTGTTCTCAGACAGAGGCTGGTCTGAGGTGAGTAGTCAGGGAAGACTTCTTGGAGGAGGTGACAGCAGGGTTGAGAATTTGACAGTAGAGAAGCATGCACCTCTGGGAAGATCCAGGGGAACCTCTGGCTGGGGGACTGCCCACCTGCTATGTCTTCCTTATAGGGGAGAAAGACGAAGAAACGAGGCTTCCAGCTTCAGGGTTAGAGATTGCATTGACCGGCCCAAGAGCAAAGAGAATTGGGTCTTCCCAGGTCAGCTGCCTCCCTCTAGCTGGGGCAGTCTGGGTCCTTCCCTCTGGGCTTTCAAGGCTCTGTCTGTTGGTTCTTCCAGAGGCCAGCCTGGGCTTCCCAGAGGTCCACGGGAACGTGTCAGCTCTGAAGCAAAGACCAGGAGGCAGCCCGTGCCCACCCTGCACTGGGGCTAAGAGGATGAACTCAGCAATTCCTCACCTCGGGGTCTTTTACACAAGGACAGCCAAACCAGGCTCGGCTCCCAAGAACGCTATCGTAAGCTTTTCCCTGCTTCCAGATAGAAAAAGACAGCTGCTTTGAAACCAATTTGGCTTCTCTGTTTTTATAGGGGAATGAGCTTGCTCATAGCTCCAAGGGATCGGCGGGTCACGGAAAGGCGCAGATGCGATATTATTAGTTCTTGGGTGAGGCTGACCGTAACACACGCACCGAGTCCTGGTTACCGCCTGTTTGGGCTACAGGGGCTAGTAGTTACTAGGATGTTCTAATCTCATAATAAAAATAATAGAAGGAAAGACAAACCGCATCCCACCCAGTGCCTCTGCTCATGCCCGATGGGTTTTCCTGACTGGATTTTCAATCACTACGGTAACCATGGTAACATAGTCACTGAGTGAGTGTTGGGGTGGTTAAGGCTTTGGCCTCCGGGGTCGCCTTGTCCTAGATTCGGATCCCAGTTCCATCTCTTGTCACCATGCAACCTTGACTAGGTTTATGTCACCTGCCTGGACCTCAGTTTCCTCATCTGAGAAATGGAGATGGTGATGATGATATATCTCATAGGGTTAACGGAGCTGTGAATAACACACAGTTCCTAGCGCAGTGTCTGCAACAGAGTAAACCCTCAGTAACTGAGACCAGTGCTTCCTCTTAATATTATTATTAATGGTAGTAACAGTCTTATTATTTATTGTAATTAGTAACGTCAGGGCATGCTGTATTTCCAGACGAGGAAACCAAGGCACTTGGTAAGGTAACTTGCTTTAGGCAAACCTTGCCACCGCCTACGTCAATAATGGGCTTCACAGACACAGAGAGTGGGATTTTAAAAGTCTTCCCCGTAAATAAATAAGAAGAAAGCAATCTCTTGGCCCCGGAGACCACTTCCTAGCCTAGGATAAGCAACTAAGATATTTACGGCGCAGCCTCCATAGAGGGGACATTGTTCTGGGGGAACCGAGAGGGCAGTGGTCAGACCACATCTAAAACGCTTCGGCTGGCTGTTGCTGGGGCTGTCTTTTTCATAAAGAAAGATCTTATTTCCTCCGAGAGAGGCCACTGGGATAATTCCAGGCGGAAGCCAGGGTCTGGGAAAGCCCAGGAGAATATTTCAAGCAGGGAAGGATTTGGGAAGGGAGCAAGATGAATGACGTGCTCTCATTTGCAAGGAAAGCAGAGAAATGGAATTAAGGTCAGCGAGGGAAAACAGCCAAGGGCCTTGGGGTAGGTAGAAAAGATGGTGACAGCGATCGAGGTTGGCAATTATGAAGCACCTACTGTGTGCTCTACTCTCATGAATGTACAGTTACTTTAGCTTTCTCATTTGATTCTTAAAACAACCTGGCAAGAGAGAGACTCATTTTCTCTTTTTAGGTGAGAAAGGAAAGGCCTAGAAAAGTGAAGTCGTTCTCCGCGAAGCCCTGGATTCCAATCCGAGCCCGGCTGGCTGCTTCCAAAGCCCGGTTTTCCGCCCACTCTCACGTTGCAGAGCCAGGATGATAAATGTGGAGTTGGGGAGACTTGCCCCAGGGAGAGGGAGGCCGCTCTGCGGGGTGTGTGGGGCGAGCTTGGCGCATCCTGACGCATCAGCCCCCGGGCTAGCGGGACGGATTCCGGCCCCCGCATCGCCCTCCTCCCGCCAGCTACACACCCGCGAGTCACTTCCAAGGGCGGGGAAGCCTTTGAAGTCGGAGGCGACGCCGTGGAGGGCGAAGGCGCTGGGGAGCTGTGGAAGAGGTGAACGCCGGGCCAGCAGATAAGCAACCTAAACAACCACGAGCGCCCTCCCAGCCGCAGAACGAGGAATTTCCGACAGCGGGTCCTTGCCTGGCTTTTGCTTAGTCTAGTTTTTAGAGCCATGAAGGATGATGTTCCTAAACTCTGCTAAGCTGGGAGTGGAAGAGTGGTCCACTCCCCAGTGGTCTATGAGCTTTCCCTGGCCTTAGAGCTCTGGGATGTCTCTCTCTCTCTCTCTCCCTCCCCTACATACTGGCTAAATCAATCTGGGGCAAACGAAGTTCTGGAAGGTGCATTTTTCTTCTGAGAGTACCCAAAGTTTGCATTGGAGCCTCTGCCATCTCTCCTTGAAAAAGTTATACTTCATTGGAATAAACAAATTTAAAAAATGCAAGCAGTTACACCCTAGGTAGAGAACACCAACTACTTTTTATTAATAATCATCATCTTAGGTAGAGTTCCCCCAGAAGCAAACCCTGAGACATGGATCTGAGTACCTGCAATTTTTGTTCCACATCATTTTGCTTCTGGAGGTGACCCCAGTAAGCACCAGTTAGGGCGTGGAGAAACAGGAAGGGGAAGCAGCCCATACGGCATGAGCAGGCTCCTGTTGGGGGAAACTGAGGCTCAGTCGTGCTGGGGAACTCCGAGACACGATGCAGGACACGTCTTGGAGCTGTCCCACCTGGCGGATGGAAAGCTGGAATATATATCCTCCGATTCCAGTCTGCCGTTGTCTGAGGGCTATTCCTGGGAGTGTCAGCTCCCCGGAACTGCTGGTCTACCCCGGGAGCTACAGGCCAGAGGAGAGTCCGGTGGAGACTCGCAGGTGCTTGCGCTGGAAAAGCCATCAGCACGCACGGGAAGGGCGTGGGCCGAGAGCGTGTGGGTGAACTCCCACTGGTGTCTACTGCACCCATAAACTCACACGTACCGGTTTCATCTCTCAGAGCAATTACTTACAGGAGACACAGCTCTAAGATGACAACCTTGGATTTTGTCATAAATTAGGGACATGGCTCATGTAATATTAATGATACGAGTGTTTATGCAAATGCTGTGGGCTTACAGGTGAGCTGCTGGGCTGAAGCATCATAAAACATTTCATTGCATAGAAAATAAACGTGCAAATGTGGCAGAGAAGCCAACGGAAATGTGAAATTAAGGAATGTCGAAATCAAACTAGATTCCTGTAGCTAGCCTACAGGTAAAGAGCCTGGGTTTAGGATTCTGATAGTTCAAGTCCAAGGTCAGACACTTTTGTGACCTTCGCCAAGCTGCTTAGTCCCTTGGGCTTCAATTTTTGTGTTTTTTTTTTTTTTACCTGTCAAATGCTAAAAGTGCCTATCATATATTTATCATGAGAATTAAATGAGGTAATGTATACAGATAATAGTTACAGATTATAGATCGTATTATTTGTTTATCATTCTTTCTGCCTTCCCCATGCTTGCCACGGTTTATCATGTCAGGAGTATATTTCCCTGTCCCACATTGTCTTGGTCCTGGAGCTTATTCTGGCTAATAGGTGCAAGCAGATGTAATATATATTCCATCTGAGTAGAAATTTTAAATGTGTTTATATAAACTTGGTTTATTCTTTTGTACTCCTGCCCTGAACCAGGAGAAGAATTTGCCTTGAGTGGTTGATGAAGCTTTGACTTGGATTTTAAATGATGGGTACATAGGGCAGAACTGAACTCAATCCACAATCTGAAGCTAAGGCACAGGCCAATGGGTGAGAAAGAATGTTATTGGTGTAAGGTTTGGGGGCTGTTTGTTACATAGCATCATCACAACAATAGCTGACTAATACACAATATAAACCACTTGGCACAAGGTGTAACACATTGTAGATACTCAATAAATAGCTATTGCTACTACTCTCATTGCTATTGTTATTTCTATTGGAATAAAAGGGGATGATAGGCCAATATGTTTAGGACACACTGTATGCGATACCTCCTTGTGGAAGATTTAGAAATCTCATTAAATAGTAAAGGCCATTTATGCTGCTATAACAAAGTATTTGTGATTGGATAATTTATAAAGACAGAAAATTATTTTCTCACAGTTCTAGAGGCTAGGAAGTATTGTTTAACACCCACAAGAAGACAGTGAAGTAAGTCTTATGCCCATTCTACAGATGAGCAAAGTAAATTCCTCAGACCAAGCGACTGACCCAAGGCTGCAGAGCTAAGAGAGTGGCAAGGCTGGGATTTAAACCCAGGGTTATCCAACACCAATGCTGGTGTTATTAAGCTTGATGCTGTCTTGTCTCCGATTTGACTATAAATATAACTATGACCACAGTTGTCACGGTTAGCTCCGTATACATTAGGACATTCCCGGAAGAGGGTATCATAGGAAAAGACGGTGCGTAGGAGACCAACAACAGAGGTGATTGGCATCTCCTTTGCCCCGAATTGTGAATACTAACCCCCAAGACATGCACATTTAAATATGCCCTCGCACACACAATCACATACACACACTCACACACACTCCAACAAGTTCCTGCACACATTCTCTCACACACTCACATATACACACCCAAACACACACACATACACACTCTCATGCACACACACCAAAACATGTTCACACTCACACTTGAACATGCTCACATGTTCATGCATACAGTTCTCTCGCACACACATTCACACCTACACACTCACACACACCTCTCCATGTCTGAGAGGCCCCGGGAGTCTCCCACCGCCCCTTGGCAGAGGACACACAGTTCTGCAAGAGGTGGGAATGTTTCTGCTCAAGGATCTTTTTGACTTACGACTTACAAATAACCCCACCGCCTTTAGGCACCCTGGCCCCGCCTTCCTCAAACTTCACGCCCTGACCGGTTCCAAAGAAAACTCCACCAGGGCCCAGGGAGGCCAGAACACCTGCCCTGTCAACTGCAGGGCCGATGGAGACGTCACCTGTGCATTTCACTGGAGCTGTTGTGTCTGAGACCATGGCTGGCATCTGCGTCCCTCCTCGCCGGGGTCCCAGATAAGCAGGTGTGAGGTGTGACAGGTTCTTTTCTCTTAAGCCTGGTTGGGTATCAGAGTAATGAACCAGTGACCATCAACACTCCTGTACGGGGCTAAGGAAGGGCCGAGAATCCACCGGGCAAGACAGAGAGCACATCGCTTCAGAACCCGAGCCAGAGGAACCAGCTACACTTCGAGTCGACTCTGGCACTCATGTCGGGTAGCTTTGTGACGTCCCATTCCGAGGATGCCCTTATTCTATTACGGCTTCAGTTTCCTAATCAACAAGCGGGGATAGTGGTAGTGGCTTCTTGTGGTTTCTGTGAGGGTTAATCGAGACAATGCACAGGACAAAGCGACCCCAGTGTCTGACACATAGTAAGTTCTTAGGGAAAAAGGGGAGTTTATTTCTAAAAGAAAGCATACAGGGAGGACAACCCAGAGTCCCGATCACAGACTGCATGTTGGCTTTAATCTCTCCCAGGGCTTGAGATATCGACAAGAAAGTCTGACAATTTCAACACACGGCTGCTTTTTGAATTTTGTGAGTTTGCTTCTGAGGAGCCGCAGTAGGGAGGTAAAGGACAGGTCATACCAGATGTTTACTCTGATCAACATACATAAGCAAGTAAAGGTGAGGACACCACAATCCAAGATCTCTTGTTATCCCTTCTTAGCAATGGTTAACTTGGGGACCACTCATATTTTCTCTGTTTGACTCACATTTAGGTTTGATGCTCTGCTGGTGGGTAGATGAGGGAACTTAGGTAAGTTACTTCCCCTATCTGTGCCTCAGTTTCTTCATCTGTAAAATGGGTATAATACTATTTGCCCTGCCCCCCAAGGTAAAGTGGTAAAACACCTAGCAGAGTGTCAGGCACATAATAGGTGCTCAATGATTAATTCCTATTCACATAAAGGTGACTCTTGATTATAGGAAAAACTAAGGAGCAACTTGGAGAAGCTGTTTTCTGTTATATAGAATTTCTCCAAATGTCTGAGGAAATCTACTCTTCATGAACTTGGTGAGAGGTTCCCAGACTTTTAAAATTACATACTCTTACCAGTATAAAAACTTGAGGATAGATTTATATAGAGACACATATACATATGTTTATGTACTATTAGGTTAATATATTATAAACATCACAACTATATGCAAAAATTAGAAATGAAAAGGATGAGCCACAAAATAAACAGAAGTTCTGATATTTTTTCACACACTCCAACGGATTATTCTACACGCCCCACTTTGCACACTGCGGTCTAGGTCTTTGCTATTCAAAATGTGATTCCTCGACCAGCAACACCAGCATCACCTGGGAGCTTGTCAGAGATGCAGATCTCAAGTCCTACCCCACACCTACTGAATTAATTAGAACCCCCAGGCGATTTGGCGCACATTAAAGTTTGGGGGCCACTAGTCTCAAGAACATAACTGGGGGGACCCCTAAATTTTAAGTTTGCTTATCTGCCTTATACCTTCTCCTTATTCCTTGAGGTTGGATGAGTTCTTCTTAAATTCTAGCGTGTAGGTAATTAGCTGGACTTCTTCAGCCTTGCACCGGATTCTATAAAACCTGCCTTGGAACAGACCGGCCCACACCGAGCTTGATGAATGTTTTCCATTTGGCCTATAGTTAGTGGTGCCAGCCGATTTGGAGACATCCCCCCAAAGAAGGGGCTTCTGGTCTCCACAGTTTGAAACATGACTGCCGAGCAATTCTATAAACCCGCTTCAGAAAGGCCCAGCAATTTTTTTTTTTTTTTGGAGGTTAAAAAAAAAAAAAAAAACCTAACAAAACTAATCCCTGGCTGTTCCTTGAAGTGGACTCAGATGGAAATAAAATCTTTCCACAAAGTGAGCTTTGGCCCCACTTCCTCGATTCTGGTCCAAAAATGACTTTCAGAGAGCATGTTAACAAGCGCTCCGGCTGGAACGCGGGAAGGCAGGCCTGCACGGAGAGGCGGAGGGAGCCCTGTCACCAGGGAGGCGCGCTAATGGGCCGGGCTGCGCAAACATTATTTTTTAATTCTGAGGGTAGAAGCGACTGTTAGAGAATTCATCAGACTCCAGACAGGAAAAGGGCTCGGTTTCGGCTGCCCTGGCACTGCCCAGAGCTCAGGATGGAGTTGAGTCACCGCCAGTTATTTGGGGCGCGGCCAAAGCCAGGACTCTGGTTGCCAGCAGGCTGGGTGGACTTCAGGGATCGGGAGGGCGGGGAGGCCACTGGCCCAGACCGAAGACAGCGGAGGGGCTGCACGGAGACTTTCCGCTGGAGGGTAGGGTGGTGCCAGACAGTACGATGACAGAATGCGCCTTTTTCTTTCTCCATCTGAGTTTTCCGCCTTTGAGAAAAGCCTTGTTGAAAAGCCAACAAGGGTGTAAAAGAGACAAATTGTAGAGAGGGACCTCTCATCCCTTGCTTCTGGTTGGGTTCAGCCAGTGGACGGCTGCAGAGGGGGATGGGCAGATTGGGGGATGGGGTGATGGGAGATGTTGAGGTCATTCTCCCACGCTCCACACTATGTCCAGTTTGGGGGACCCTCTGGGCATGGTGGAGACTCCAGCAGTGGCTGTACTTCCTGTGTGGTTCCAGCTTTCTCTGAGTCCCTCCATGGACACAGCTCCTGCAGGGTTGCCCCGGCTCCCAGACTCTGGTACACCACCTCTTCCCTCAATCCCTCCTGTCCCAGGTTTGTAGCAGATTTCTGCTCTTGCAGGTCTCGAGCCATCTCCAAAGCTCTGACCTTTCAGCTCTTCCAATACTGTTGTAACTAGTGACCCATGTTAAATCCTTTCTGTTAAACTTCCTGATTGGGTGGCTCTATCTTCCAGATTACACACTGATCAATAAACATTTAGACTTGAATTTGTTTAACTTTCATTTTTGTTAATATATTTTTATTTTTTGTAGAGACAAGGAGTCTCACCATGTTGCCCAGGCTGGTCTCGAACTCTTGGCCTCAAATAATCCTCCCACCTTGGCCTCCCAGAGTGCTAGGATTACAGGCATGAGCCACCACACTTCTCCCATTTAGACTTTACAGCACTTGAATCACATCAAATAAATACGTATTTATACAGCACTCTACCAATTGGCAACTCAGGCTAACTTAAACAATTTGTCACAGAGACACAGGTTATGCCAGCGATTTGAAAGAAAAACTGAAGAGACCCAGAATAGATAGTAAGCTTCTGGAAGCTTCCAACATCTAGATAGCAAGAACTAATATCCTTAGAATCATAATGTTTGAGATGAATCAGCTCCAATTGCTTTCCATGAGTGTTTCATGATACTCAGGATTCATTTCTCAGAAGAGAGAGGGTCTCATTTGTTTATCTTGGGTCACATGGCCACTGGTTGACCAGAAATCACAGGGCACCTTGACTGACAGTCCCACCAAAACTGCAAACACCTGGGAGAGGAACTCGTATTGGTCACGGCACAGTGTAAATTGCTATAAGAAAGAGTCCTCCATAAAGTGTAACCCAAACAAGATGGAAGTTCATCTCTATCGCCCTAGAGCTGGTGGGGGTAGGTGCACAGCTCTTCTCAACTCATGACTTCTGTCTCTGTGTCCGGTGATTTCCGCTGCTCCGGGCATCCTTGCACACTCGCGGGCAGGAAGGACAATGGAAAAGGAGGGCTCCCTTCTTCCACAGGCAGCACCCGGAAGTCGTGCCCTTCTCTCTTCTGCTCACACGCCATTGGCCAACATCTAGTCACATGACCACTTCTGGCCGCATGGGATGCTGGGAATTATATCCTGAAGGCTGGGTGGCCGTGTGCTCTGATCAAATCCTGCTACTGTGGAAGAAGATAGCGGATACTTGAGCAAGGCCAGCAGTCTAACTGCAGATGTTATTCAAAGGAAAACCGAGGTGCTGCTATCTAAAAAATCAACACCGTCCACTACAAGCACCTACTTCGTTCAAGGCACCCTGCACTCACAGCTTCATGCAGGACACCCTCGTTATTAAATTAATTAAGGGAACCGCTGTGGACTGCATGTCTGTGCTCTCCCCAAATTCGTATGTTGAAATGCTCATCCCCAAATGCGATGGTTTAGAAGGTGGGTCCTTGGGGAGGTGATGAGGTCTTGAGGGTAGAGCTCTCACGAATGGGATTAGCAGTCTCATAAGAAGAGACATGAGGGAGCTTGCTCCTCCCTCTCTTCTCTCTGCCATGTGAGCATACAGCAAGAAGACCGCCCTCTGTGAGCCAGGAGGAGGGCTCTTCAAGAACCCCAGCTTGCTGGCACCCCGATCTCAGAATTGTGAGAAATAAGTGTTGGTTGCATAAGCCTCCTAATCTATGGTATTTTGTCATAGCAGCCTGAACTGACTAAGGCAGAAGAAACTAACTTTTGAAGTATCTTCCTATTTGAAACCCCCAAGATCTCCACTGCCCTGAGGACAAAGTCCAGACTCTTCCCATAGCCTACAAGCACTCCATGACGTAAGCTCTGCCCACTCCAGCTTTACGATCCAATCCTACTCAACCACACACACTTTCCTAACTGGGCAGGAATATTTCACACCTCTGCCTGTAATCTTCTTCCCAACCTTACCTGCCTGGTGGGTGCTGAATCCAACTCCTCCTTTGAATCCAACTCTATGAGCATCCCTTCCTCTAGGAACTCTCTGGAAAAGGTAGAATTGACCCTCAGGGCCCCAGAGTGCCTCATCTCTACATCTTCTGTCATGCTTGAAACACTTGCAAGCACTTAATTGTTTCCATATCTCTTTTTCTCTCCTCACCCCAAAGCTTTTTAGTTCCTCAAGGGTTGGAGCAATGTGTTATTTATCTCTGAATACTCAGTACTGATACAGAGATGGGCATATATTAGTTGCTCAATAAAAATCCATCGAACAAAATCATTAAATTCATCCCACATATATCTACTGGGCACCCACTTCATGTCAAGCCCTGTTTTTAGTTGCTAGTGATATCATGTGATCAAAACAGACAAGGTCATTGCTATAAGCAAGCATGGATATTCTAATGCTAGGGGACACAGAAAATAAATCCATAAGAAACCAGTAGTTACAGGAGCTAAAGAGAAAAGAAGAGCTCGATAAGGAAAATAGAGTGTGGCAAGTGTGGTCAAGGGCGGTCTCTCTAAGAAGGTGACATTTGAGCACAGACCTGACTGAATTAAGTGAATGAGCAATGCAGACATCTAGGGCAGAGTATACCAGGCAGAGTACAGCAAGTGCAAAGGTCCTGAGGTAGGAGTGTAATTTGCATGCTGGAGGAACAGCAGCATCTAGTATTCTTGGAGTGGGGTGAAGAAAAATGGGAATGATAGTAGCTGAAGTCGAGATCAGCAGGAAGCCGTTCCTGTAGAGGCTTGAGGATCGTGGTAAGGACTATGGATTTTATTTTGAGTGAATTGGGGGCCACTGGAGGCTTCGGGGAGAAAAGAGACAAGATTGGATATGTTTTAGGTCAGATCACTGACTGCTGTGTTGTGGGGAGCAACGTAAGATCATTATTCTCCTGTATGGTCTATAATTTACATATCCGCCAGAGAATGAGTGAATGTCAGAAGGTAAAAGAATGAATGGATATTGAAAGGTAAACAAAAAGAGATTTAAGAGTTCAAGACAAGACCGGAAGGGTCGTTCCAGGCCCATGCATGATTTGTTGCCAGTTGCAGGGAATAGACGGGATTCACTCCGGGAAATCTGGGGTGGGAGCAAACACTTCATCCTGGGGACCCCAGGAAAGGCATGATGAAGGGGGCGGGCTTTGAGCAGGGCTTGAAGGATGAGGTGGGCAAACTCCAGCCTGTGCCACCACAGGAATTCATGAGCCAAGGCGAAGTGCGGGCCAGACCCGTTGGGTCTACCAGTCAGTTTCAGGCCAGCCAGGATTATTAATCCATCTAGCTGTCACGGACGGGGGAGTGATAGATGGCTCTTCACTCTATTAGCACTGGCTGCGTCCGTGTCTTCCTCCAAGACTCTGAATTCCAGCCCCTCTGGCTGGCAGCGTCTGGTTTCTACATGGAAGATGAGCGGGTGAGGCAGAGGAGTCTACAGTGACGACCAAACACACAAGCCCCCTCCCCAAGGAGATTATAGACAAGCGGAAGAAAGATGTTTGACAGATTAAAAATGACAAATAAATCGTTGCAGATATTGGTGAATGATATGATGGAAAACAAGGTGTGAGGGGAAGGGTATGGGGAAGCGACATTTGGGTTGAGATCCGAAGGAGTCTCTGGTTTTTGTGTTACGGTGGAGGGAAGAGCCTCGGCAGCAGAGGGAACAGTGGATGCTAAGAGTCCAAGGCGAGAAAGAGCTTCCTGCATTCAAGAACATGCAAGAAGGAGGGTATGTCAGGAGCTGTGTGCAAAAGGATGTGGGCGGAGATGGTTCTCCAGATGTTCTTTGTTTTTCCACGCGCAGGTGGGGAAACGTAGAGAAGGAGACACAGGCAGGAGCGTGGGACTTCTGGGTTACTTATTGCAGAGCATTCTTGTGTCTAGAATGACGTGGAGATGGGTGGCTGACTGTCAGTAGCAGTAGATCGCCAGGTTTCTCAACAAGAAGTAACCAATTTCCAAGCCTGTGCAGCGGTGGAAACGAACTTTAAAATTTTGCCTCACCAAGCACAGAGTTTTGCCTCCCCGGCTCAATGGTTTGACTTGTCTAGTCGGGGAGAGTTTTGTTCCCAAGGCTTTGGTGGTCCAGACCATTTGCCTAATGCCGCTGTCTCAGGATGTCAGTTAGCAGAGAGTTTTTCAGATGAAAAGGAGCTGCTGCGCTACGGGCCATTCCAAGTTGCAGAACAGCGAGTCCCAGCGACTCACTGAACAATGCCTTCTGTCAGGGCAGACCACAGGCACTGGGTAAGTTCCGGAACATGCCTGAAAGTAGTTTGAAAACAATTTTTTTTTTTCAGGGACACAGCAGGTATTCCAGCTGAGTCCTTCTTTCGTCCAAAGCCATTTCATGATCCACAGGATTTTAATTCTTACGATTTGGATTCCTTTGCACCCAAGTCATCAAAACTGACTTGTTTGGTTTCGAAATTCACACAACACTGCTCGGTACCCCAGAAACCTCACGATCCTTGCAGCGGCCCCTGCACCAGCCGGCGGCGTTTCGCCAGCTCTGAGCAGAATCCAGAGTGAGTTTGGAGCCCGGCAGTTGGGAGCCTCATCAGTTCGTTGGCAGCCGTGTTCTTTCGTTTTTATTTCATTTCCAATTTGAGAAAAGGATAAGTCCCTGGGTAGTCTTTTAAAGAGATTCCTCTCAACCTCTTCATTTTCTGTAACAAGGATGCTCACTCATTTGGCAGGCGTTTAGCGAGTGCTCACCGTGTTCCAAGCACTGAGCCGGGAACCGGGGAAGCAATACACAGCATGGCTGGGACTCATGCCCTGTCCCAAGCGGAATTCCTAAATGGAATTTGACATCTATTAGAGCCAGACCTTAAACCATAATGATACATATAGTAATTTCATTGCAGATGTGGTTTTTCAACAATTCCAAAACTGTTTATTGAGCATTTACTATGTACTAGACACCATTCTACGGACTGGGGAGACAACAGTAAACAAAACAGACACAACCAAAATGGGGATATTAACAGGACTGAGTTGAAATGAGACAAGACACATAAAACCCTTAGACTTTTATGACTTTACCTACCCTGGTCTAAATCTTCCATGGCTCCCCAGTGCTGAGAGGGTAATAATGTCCCATCTTTTTGGGTTATGAACAGCTGAGCTTGCTTCTTTACTAAATCAGTCTAATCCTAATTTTACCAGTTGAGCAACTGTAGGTAAATCATAAGTACTTCTCTGAGCCTCAGTTTCCTCTTCTGTGGAATGGGGATAATAAAGGCATCTAACACATAGCGTTGCTGTGAGGATTAAAGGAACTGTGCCTGGCACAAGAGTAAACACTCCATGAATGTTAGCTATTACTGTTATTCATATTATTGTTTTTGAAATTATTTCTACTTGTGGCAGAGTCTTGATCATTTGGCTCCTCCATTGCGTGATGGTAACAGCACTTTTAGCATTATGCCTGGCTCTCCAGCATGAAAAATATACTTCCCAGACTCCCTTGCAGCTAAATGTGGCCATGCGACTACGTCCTGGCTCATGGGGTATGAGCCGAAGGGATTTGTATAATTTTCGATTTGTGCCTTTAAAGGGGAGTGATGTGCCCTGTGTTAGTCTGTTTTGCATTGCTATAAAAGAATACCCGAGACTGGGAGACTCATAAAGAAAAGAGGTTTATTTGTCTCACGGTTCTGCAGACTGTGCAAGAAGTATGGTGCCAGCATCTGCTTCTGGCGAGGACATCAGGGAGCTTCCAACCGAAGGGGAAGGCGAAGGGGGGGCAGGTGTGTCACATGGCGAGAGAAGGAGGGGCCAGGCTCTTCTGGACAAACAGCTCTGGCACAAACTAAGACAGAGAGAACTCACTCGTTACCACAGAGAGGGCACCGAGCCACTCATGAGGGACCCGCCCCCATGACCCAGACACCTCCCACCAGGCTGCAGCTCCAACACTGGGGATCAAACGTCAACATGAGATTTAGAGGGGCCAAATATCCAAACCACATCATGCCCTACCCTTCCCCTTTCCTTCACTCCCTCTGGCTGGAATTCAGACATAATGGCAGGTTCCCAAGCAGTTATTTTGCATTATGAGGTGAGAGTTGTGTGTTGGAGATGGAAGAGCAACAACTGGAGAAACCTGGGTCTTCGGTGATTGGCCCCGGACCTCTTAACTGGATTTGTATGTGTGGGAGAAATAGAATTCTATCTTGTCTGAACCACTGTTAGTTTGGCTGTCTATAATTATAGTCAACCCGTATGTGTGCAGTGCCTTGGACCATGCGGAATCAGGGAACTTTGTATGGGAAACATACAACTTTGTATGGGAAACAAGAGCTGGGTATGAAAAAAGAGGTCTGTGCGAAGCTTTCTCATCACGGGGAGCATATTGCATTTCATCTGTTCGTTTATATATCTGTCTCCCTCGCTGGACTGTAGACTGCTTGAGGACAGAGACCACACTTCCTGATCTATGCGGCGCACCGTCAGTCCTTACGCTGAGCCCATTGTACAGCTCAAGACGTGGAGGCTTAGGGAGGGGAGGCGACTCGCCCCTGTGCACGCAGCGTGTAAATGGTGGCGTCGGGATTCAGCCCTAGCTCTGCGTGACTCTGGAATCCAGGCTCTTGGCTGCACGATTTTGTTCATTCCTCGTTTATGGGTAACCTGGCCTCATCCCCATATTTCTTAAAGGAGAAAGTGAGAATAAATGGGTGCTGCAGAGCGTCTAGGTCTTTTCTAGACGGGCTTTCTCATTTACTAGCTGTACATCCTTGGGTACATTACTTGCCTACTGTGCCCTCCCATTTTGCTAAAATATCTGTAAAATTCGGTGGAGTGGGACGGAAAGACTGTCCTACATCACAGGGCACGATCGTTTGCGATCCTATGCAAGTGTCCAGTGTCATGGATGCGGATTCTAGCCGTGGTTCAGATGGCTCAGCTTTGCCACTCCCTGGCTGTGTGACTTTGGGCAAGTTACTTTACCTCTCTGAGCTTCATCTATAAAATGGATAATAACAACATTATCTCCGTGGGTTGCTAGATGAATTAAATGTGTCCGCAGTAAGCGGCCAAAGCATGCTGGCTGTTGTTATTTCCATCCTAGAAGCGCAGGTTCAAGATTAATAAAATGGAGGAGAGGCTACTTCAACAAGCTTTCTGAAGTCACACAGGGATGTAACTGGATTCCTGCCCACCCCGCCCCCATGTGACCTGAGGATTCTGCACCCAGGGATCCCACCTTCTGGGAGGCAGCAGCCCCGCAGCCCCTCGGAACGGGAAGGGTTAAGCATCCGTGCAGCTCACAGATGCAGAAAAACTCCACGAAGATGCAGAAGCAGTTCCATCTCTGATAAGGAGTGAAAACAGAGCAACTCGCTCCATATGAGCCGGCGAGAGGGGCGGGCAGGAGCCGGCGGGGTCCAGGCAGCGGGCACCGCGGCACCGCTGATGAATGAGCAGCTGGCGCGGGACAGGCAGACTGGCCGCCACTCTGGAGGGACCGGGAGGGAACGGGGAGAGAAAAGGGATCTGCGTCCTGGACGGGGCGGAGGCGATTGCAGGAGTCCACCCGATTTTTCTTGTGGGAGGCAGCAGGAATTCGTGTCAACATCTGTCGTTCTGAAGGAAACAGCAGCTTTAACCAGACAGGGATGTGCAGCGGCAGGAAGGGCGGTGGCATTTGTTGTTTTTCAACTCTGAGTCGATCTGGGTAAGACCTGGATGGAGTTTCGAGAAAATCACATGGTACCTCTTGGTGGACTGTTTGACAAGACCCAAGAATGTTATTTTCCTTAAAATTGGTGCCTGAAAAATAAATTAAATACTGCTTGAGTTGAATTGGATGAACCGGTCGTTTGGCGGGATTCGTACCACTGATGTGGGTTCCCTTCCGTTTTGTTCTGTTCCGGTCCTCACTCTACTCCCCAGGCTGTGCCCGCTGCCCAGACCACTGTTTTCCTTCATTTTTCACCTGGGAATTTGCTAACAGTTACAATGCTGTGTGCTGGCCAGGCATTTTCTACATGCTTTCTAGAACATTGACCTCTATAATCCTTCCAAATAGCTGTAGGGTTAGTACTATCTCTGTAATCCTTCCAGCAAAGCTATAGGGTTAGTAAGTTGAGAGGGCAGAAAACAAAGGAAAATGGAGACTTGCTCTGTCTTTTGAAATTCAAAATCCTACATCCTTTCATGGGGAACTCAGGTCATAAAAGTATATTTGTATTTATTATGAATAAGAGTGAGCTTCATCCCCTGAATCAGAAGAAAAAAAGCATATTTAGGCTGGAAGGGAGGGAAAAAGATGGGAAGAATTTGAGGTGGGAAAGAGATAAAAGGGCCAAACAGAGAGGATCCGACATGAAGAGGTTGAACAGATACAAGCACCTGGATCAACCTCTCCCTGAAGGTGAATCCACAGCTGGTAGGATCTAAGCAGCATTAGATTGTCCAGTTTTTGCTCCAGGAAGTGCTGGGGACCACACTGACTGTTCTTCTTGGTAGCATCTGGCCAGGATCTCTCTTCAGTCACAGTCAGCATGCCACATGTTAGACACCCAGGCCACAGAGTTCCTGAGACTTTGCTGGCTCACTGTGTGGCTTTCTCCCATAAACAGCCTCTCCTTCCATCCTCCCAGGACACTTGCAGGCCCCGGAGATGGAGGGTAGGGCTCTGAACATCACTGAGGTGGGTGGTGGTCCAGAGGACCAGAAAGCCCAGTGCGTATTGTGCCTGGATTGCAGTTGAATAGGACCAGCCCAAGTTCTCCACTGAACTGGGGCAGTTGTAAAACATTCTGATGGTCTATTCAGGTGTTGGCTCCAATGTTTATCTTCCAAAAGATCTTCCCTGACTTTGGACCAAAGTCTCAGTTATTCTCCCACTTCATCGCGGATCTGTTTCCTTCTATGCAGCACCACGGAAATAATCTTCCGTATTTATTTACTTGCTTAGCATGTCTCTCCTGCCTAGCAGGTGAGCCCCACAGCTACAGGACCCTGTGGTCTTGTGCACGGTTCTGTGTCAGTGCTTGGTCCAGGGCAAGCTCCAACCTCATGCTTTCGGAAGCGCTCAATTGCCTAGAGGGAATAAATGAGCTCTTCCCTGTCTTCAGAAAGTCTAAATCTCTCAGTGTGTCATTGTGGACCTCTTACAGGCAAATGGATGAATGGATCTGTCTGGAGGGGTAGAAAGTGAAGCGGAGGAACGAGAATGATTGCTGGAATGTTGGTCGGGGGTCAGACCCGTCATGGGAACAGAGAGAGGCTGTCTTAGCAAGAGCAGGGTTCACCTGTGCGTGAACTCAAGAGACAGAAAGGGCCCAGGTGGACATCTCTTGCTTGAGGTACGCAGCGAGGACACTGATCTGCCTGTTACGCTCTCCCTGCCCCGAAGTGGACCTTGGCCAAGCTCTAAGGTCTAGCCTCCTTCCTGCAGACTTTCATTTTAATCGGATAAAATTCCTGATCACTTAAGTCCGTTTATGATCTCTTAAAAGCTTCTCTGCCGAAGCCACAAATCCTGCAAGAGCCACGCCAAGTGGGGAACGCTGTCGGCCAGCTTTCTGTGCGGGTCCTTGGTGGGCACTAAATCAGTCTCCTCCGTCCCTTCTGCCCTTAGAGCCAAAGATAGCAGCTACTCGCCAGAGTTAGTCAACAAGCCAAGGGCTCTCCGGAGAGGCAGGTCTTCCCTGCAGAGGGTGGAGGGGGTTGTTTCGGGGTGCCCCAAAAGAGATCTGTATTCTTTATTTGATTCGAGGACCCAGGAATATCTCTTCTCCCCAGGAGCTTATCAGGAAGGGAGGGAGGAGGTCAGAACTTGGGGGCTGCTCTGCCCTGGTGGGTTAGGGACCGACAAACCGCCCGAGAACAGTAAAGGTCAGCATAATTAATGAGCTCGTAGGGAGCCTTAACTAAAATATGTTTGAAACTCTATATATTCCTAAAGTAATCCATGATTTTAAAATAAAAATTAAAAAACACGGGCAAGTCAAAAGAAATAAGAAATATATATATTCATATATATCTCTAATCCTTCTGCCTAGACATAACATCATTAACTTGTTGTGGTTTAGCTTTCCAATAATTTTATATATAAATATATCTGTTTCCTATTAAAATAGAGTTATATAGTATATCCTGTTATATGACCTGTCTTTCTCCCTTAGCAATATGTCGGGTCACATTTCCTTGAAAAGGAATGTGGAACTACATCATCATTTTTAATTGTTGCATAAGATTCCAATGTCTGAATGGCTCAAGATTAAATACTAATTCAACCAACTTACTATTGTTGACATTGAGGCACTTTCCAATTTTTGGCACTCACGAACAACAGTGTAGTGGGCACCCATTTATTTTCCTCTTTTCATACATTTCTGTATATTTATAATAAATTAAATGACATTTCTAGGTCAAAGGGTATGCACATTTTTATGAGGTGTTTTTTTTATATATAGTTGCCAAGAAGCCTTTCTGAAAAGGCATATTAATTAAATTCTCATGAGAAGATGCCTTGATAAAAATTATTTTTTTAAAAAAGACAATTCAGAAATATAAAAGGCATTTTTTAAATTTTCCTTCCTAGAGAAGATGATAATTTTTCTGTACTGGTATCAGATCCCAATTTCCAAGCACTCTTAATCTTTCCAGACTAACTCCACCCTCTTGGTAAGATTTGCTTCTGGTCTATAGGCAGAGCTGTACTTGCTTTGTTCATTTTTGCATGCTGCTGCCTCGTTCAGGGTCTGGCACACAGCAGGTGCTTTTTGTATTGGCTATCAATCGCCGTATAACAAATCATCCCCAAATTTGGCAGCTTAAACCGATCAACACTGATTATCTCAAACAGTTTCTGTGGGTCAGAAATCTGGGAATGGTTCATCCAGGGGGCTCTGGCTCAGGGTCTTTCAAGAGGTTGCAGACAATGTGTCAGCTGGGCTGTGGTCTCACCTGAAGGCTTGATTGGGGCTGGCAGATCTGCCTCCACAATGCTGCATTCATATGGCTGTTGCCAGGAGGCCTCAGTTCTTTGCCATGTGGATTTCTGCACAAGACTGCCTGAGTGTCTTCCCAGCATGGCGGCTGGCATACCCCAGAGAAGTGATCTAAAGGAGAGGGCAACATGAAAGCCACGGTTTCTTTTATGCCCTTGCCTCGAAAGTCATGCTGTGATTGCCACAGCTTGCTGGCTACACAGGTCAGCCCTATTCAGTGTGGGAGGATCCTACACAAAGGCGTTATTAACTGCAGGAGCCAGGGACCACTGGGGGCCACTTTGAAGGCTGGCCACCACATTCATTAAAATGAGCTGGATAAATGATTAACTGAATGAATAAATGATAGCCTCAGAAATAGAAGATGCCTTCCAAGACATTCTTTGTAGAGATGGGGCAATTATCTGAGAACTGAGTTCAGACTACATGTATTTGTTATCGAAGCTGCCAAACTGAACTATTCCTGGCTTGAGGCAGGATGGGTGAGCAAAGACTTACAACTCCCAGAGACATCTGGGAAATTCCCAGGGGAATCTCCAGGTCTCATGGTTCAGACCAGAGGCCCAGAGAAAAGCTGGTTCTTGCAGCTCTAAGGAATTCCAGGCTTAGATGTCAATCAAGGCACCATGGGTCATTGGGCCAAGAGAGGTCACTCTCATCATTGAAATACTCAGTAGTTTACAACCTCCATAAAGCCATTAGCCCAGGGAGTTGAGGGGAA
This sequence comes from Avahi laniger, assembly GCA_963575035.1. Classification (NCBI taxonomy): domain Eukaryota; kingdom Metazoa; phylum Chordata; class Mammalia; order Primates; family Indriidae; genus Avahi; species Avahi laniger. The sequence goes on from CAUYSK010113551.1 coordinate 52,475, forward strand.
AGAAAGTGGCTTCCAGCACCCTTTGCCTCTCTGGGGTCCATTAGCATTGGAATTGTAAACTCAGTCTCAGGCCCTGGGTAACTGGTTTTATTAACAATCCATTATCTGTGCTTGTCAGCAAGTCTCAAGCATCCTACCAGCATAGAATATGGCCAGATAACCATGGGCAACTCCTGGCAATTCAGTTCTACACTCTAGTGGCCTCAGTTTTCCCATCTGTAGCATAATGGGTTGGACAAGATCAGAGGTTCCCACACGTCTCATTATCAAAGTCCCAAAGTCTACTTATTTCATTTTACTTCTGTCATGTGTATGCCATGTTTCGAAATGATTTCTCTAGCAATCAGTGTTCCTCAAAAACTGATTTCTCTTCCCTATTGATGTTGACATCATTAAGGGTAATGCAAGCAAGCCACACGCCAGCTCCAATTCAGGGAGCAGAGAATAGGCTCCGCCTTTTTATGGGAGGAACTGAAAAGTCGCATTGAAAAGAAGCTTGGCTATAGGGAGGTGGCTGAATGCATCCATGTTTGCAAAGAATCCACAGTTGCTATACAGTCTGCAGTTGGGGTTGGCTCCAGTTTTAAATATGCTGCTCCACTGTTACCATAAGCTATCACTGGAATGTTCTAGAAAGATCATGCCAATAATCTTTGGCATTCACCTTTATCCATCAGTCTCTTGTACCATGGGGTGAAACGAAACTCTTTTGTTGTTCTTTTAGCGTATGTGGCTCAGATTGTAGCTAGAAATGTAGAGCTTTCAGCAGAGTGTTTAACTTACCACTTTGGGGTCAGAAACCTGGTTTCAAATCCAGACTCTGTCAGGTGCTTACTGTGTGACTGTGGGCAAATAACTTCCCCTCTCTGAACTTCAGTTTCCTCACCTGTCATGGGACTCACAAGAGTTTCTTTATCACTGGGTTGCAGGAGGATTAGGGCAGACAACAGGCACGCAGGGCCTGGCCCCGGCTCCAGGAGTGGGGCCCTCATTAATGAATAATGTTATTATTATTGCCGCACCACCGATAATGGGAACTATTTTTTCCCATCCCCACTCTGCGAATTATAGAGGCGGAGAGTGAGAGTGATGTGTCGCCACCTCGTAACCCACGTGACGAGATCTGCACAGCTATTTCGAGGCCCACTTCCTCCTGCTGGAAGGATCAACCAAGACACTCACCTTCCAAAGCCAGAAAAACAAGGCAATATAAATCATAACCTCATGATGCCCCTGAGAGCAGAGACCAGCAGGAAGGGTTGGAAAACAGTTTTGGAAATATGAAGTACAGTGTCTACAGCTACTTCTTTGGACAGCTTTTTTTTTGCTTCCCCCACATATCTCGACAGCCAGAGCTCTAGACCAGGAAGTCTTAAAGTACCACAAGCTACATCAGAGGCTTTGCTCAGGATTGAAGAAAGGGTGATCCGGCCAGAGAAGCCTTCCAGCCCAGCTCTGTGGCTCTGGCGTGAGGACGAGGCTCTGATCAGCACCCCAGCCTGGAGTCACGCACGCCAGCTCTGGATCAGGGCGTGCTAAGAGGATGCTCCGGCTGGGGGAGGCTGGGATGCGGGTCTCCACCAGCCTAGGCTCTGTGGCTCAGCGTGGAAAAACGTGCCAACTCCAAAGATCCTGCGTGAAATGCCAGATCTTCCTCAATTCGTTCTTTGTCGTTTTAAGCCCGGAGCTTGGTCCAAACCTCTCCTCTCGGACGAGACCCGGGGCAGCACCTTCAGGAATGGGGACTGCGTGGAGAGAGTCTGGCATTCGGGTTGCGAAGCACAGACTCTGTGGCTGGTTGGTTTGGTCTCTGAACCTCTCTGAACCCCGTTTGATCCTGTCCACTCCGATAGGCGGGTGGGCAGGCATTACTAGCTCCTTTCATCAGATGGGAGCACCGAGGTCACCATGGCGATGCTGGCAATGTCACACGCTTCTTATGAGCCAGACAACACGCTAAGTGTCTCACATGGTTTTCCTCATTCAAGACCATTCATTTTTCCCATTTTACTAATGAGTTCGCTGAAGTCCAGAAAAGTGAAGCCCCTTGCTCCAGGCCACACAGCTGTTAGACAGCAGACTGATACGCCTTGCTGTTATTCATCATGGAGAACATGCTTTTTGTAAATCTAATGCACCAGCGGTTCTGCTTAGCCAATGAGATTGCTATCTGTCCCTCCGATCACGTATCCACGTGTTAGACGAGCATGGTTGCCAAACTTTTTCTTTTAAACAAACTGTTCCTACCTACGGCTGCATTTTAAAACAAACTAGCCCTCAAGCTTAGTCAAGTGAAACAATCATTTTCTTATAGTCGCGATGTCGTAGGTCAGAACTTTGGTTATGGCAAAGTAAGGTGGTTTATTCACGCTCTGCAATGACTGGGGGCTCAATTGGACGATGTTCAAATGGCCGAAATGGCTGGGACGGGTTGCCTGGGGCCACATGTCTGGGACCTTGGTTATGGCTGTCCGCGGAATTTTCGTTTCTTCCCCACCCGCTGTCTACTGGGGCTGGAAAATCCAAGACGGCTTCTGCACGTGCGCGTCTAGCCTGGGGTGTCTGGAGCAGGCGGGGCTGCCTGTGGGTCTTTCCCGCTTCACGTGCCCCTCCGCATGGCTGGCTTGGGCTTCCTCATGGCATGGTAGTCTCGGGGTAACCAGACTTCTTGCATAAGATCCAGGCTTCTGAGTGTGCTTGTTCCAAGAAGCCCCGGCAGAAGCTACAGTGCAGGCTTCTCAGGACCTGGCCTTGGAAGTCCCAGAAGGCCAGCCAGGGCCCGAGGTGTGGCGACATGGAGCTATGCCACTTGGAACGCCCTTCAAGAAAGAGTTTGCCCTTCAGCCGGGTGCACTGCCTCCCACTGCCGCCTCCAGCTGCGGCACCTTTAGGAGCCAACGCGGCGTTCCTGCCAAGAGGGCCTGCAGCCAATGACAGCGAGGTGGGGGTCCTGGGGCCCGGCCGCTTCTGCCCAGCGCAGGACCCCTCTCATGAGCGATCTTTGCTCCAGACCGCCACGTTGAGTTGCTCAAGACTTTGTCAGATCCGTACCGTGACGGGAGGCTGCCCCCGTGCAACGCCGCTTTCCCTCCCTTGACCTTTCGGGGTGCCGTGTTACATCCAGTGAACCTCTCACGCTCCTAGCTCCCGCTCACCGTCTGCTTCTCAGGGGACCCGAACTGACACAAAAAAGTATGTTGAAAAAAGTGACGCTATGTAAGTGAGTCTCCAGTTCCTCATTTACAAGCCTTGCCTTTATCTAGCAAATATTTAGTGGGTACCTACTATATGCCAGGCACAGTTCTAGGCATTGGAAAGACAGCAGAGACCTGCAAAATCACAGGGCACAGCTGTATATTTCTAATCCTGAGACGGTGTTTTCGGTCATTCTTGCAAAAGCACTGTGCTGGAAACAGGTAGCACAGAGCAAGATCGCAGGCTGCTCTTCTCGGACTTTTCCTGCTTCGGCCCCTCTAATCCAGCGATTTCTCTCTCTCCTCCACTGTGGGGTGGTTGGTGGGGGCGGGGGGGTGTCTCTGATGGCGGGGGAGGAAGTCAGAAGGGACAGGGGAGGAAGGGATGGAAGGGCCAAAGGCAGAGCGGCAGAGATTTCGGAGACCTTGTGGTTCTATCTACCACCGCCTCCGCATGCCCACCTAATAACGCCCTCCTTCTCTCTCCCCCTCCCCAAGTCATCTGGACACAGCGTCTAATTGAAATTGAAGACCTGTTTGGCCGTGCGCCTACACAGCGTGATCTCAAATGTGGGCTACCACAAAATACGCCGATGCTTCCAGCTCCCAGGAATCTGACAGCGTGATTGATGTCCCGCAAAGCTGTTTCTTCAGAGGTCTGGAGCCAGTCTCTTGTTTAAGCCGTGCCGTTGAAGATTCATCCAACACATCCATCTTCGCTAACGAACCTAAACGTGCGTGCCAGACAGCCCCGAGAGACACCTACGGCCTTGCGTTAGAGCTTGGATCTCTGTGATAAGGCTGCCTTGCAAATAAGCCCCGAGATTTTACCAGCCCACAAAAACCGTAAGATTTTCTGTCCTGCTTGCTGCCGACAGGACCCTAACAATGCCTCACCCACGTGATCGGGGTAGGCTCAAGTCAGGGGACCGTTGTCTCCAGAGAGAAGGGAGGTTCTTTTTCCATCACGAATGATCTGGAAAATCTGGCAAAATGTATAGGTCCCTCGACCAGGAAAAAGTGCACCTACATAAATACATAAAATTGCACATAAAATTTTAATAATAGCAATGAGTAGAATTTAAAAGAGCACAGATACTCTCCTAAGTTCTTAGTTTACTCATTGAACCTTTATTAAAACATCATGAGTGAAGCAATGCTATTATGCCTATTTGCAAGCTTGCTCAGGTACTAAGCAGGAGGACTGGGACGTGAACCCAGGACTGTGGGGCCAGTGTCCCCAATCCCAGTTACTACCCCAAACTGCCTTGCAGGGACTCTGGTGAAAATGATCTGATTATAATTCATCGTGGAACTAATGATGACATGTCACACTTGATTTAAAAAATTCACATTTTTCACACTCAGGTGGATATCTGGGTTTTTGTTTTTGTTTTCGCCCGTCTGATGTCCTTTCCTTTGTGGGCCTCCTCCCTTCAGTCCTGTGCTTCAGAGGAGCTTGGCTTCAGCCTCTGTCTCCTGGGATGGGCAGACGTGTGTCCTCGACTTGGCTAATCAGAGCCCACATATCCTTGGCCTGGAGATTGGTTTCAGAGGTGATTGCAGAGTACAAGCTGGACCAATCCTTGCCATAAAGTGTTAGTTTAGGAACTTTCAATAGAATTTTTGGGAAAGAGAAAGCTTTCTGCTGAGATTGCGAAAAAAAAAATTAACATTTTGGAGTAATCAAAGAAATGAATCTCCTTGAGAATGAAATGAAAACAGAGGGAAACAGAGGCAAGAGATAAAGAGAGTTGAAGTCTAGAGTTTTGCTGGTTTTGGTCACCTTGATCCATCGATGCCTGATCTCCTCTTGGATAGTTACATAAGACAACACTTTGGGAGCTAGGGGTTTTATTTGGGGCAACTGAAAGAATCTTGGGAAATACACAAACATTTTACCATTTCCCTCCCTCCCTCACATCTCCAAATACAGTCTCTCTCCATGATACCTGTGGTGACATAAAGCAGCACTGGATTTAAGTGAAGACCACACAGCTTCGTACAGCACTCACTGGCCACAAAGACTTGAGACACCTTGTCCCCTCCCTTATGTTTCAGACCCCTCCAGGATAGTTGTGGTGTCTCCAATGTCTTTTCTTTACATGCTCAGCATACACAGATTCTTAAACAGCAGGTGCTCCATAATTGCTTACCAGTATAATGGGATTATAAATAAAGCTTCTCCTGTCTTAGAATTTGGGCTAAACTTCAAGGCTGAGAATAATAATGGCTGTTGAGCGCTCACACGTTCCAAAGAAAGGGACTGACCCCTATTGGCAGGACTCCCTACAGGAGGCCTGGAATTGGTTCCTATCACCCAGGAGGACAGAAGGTGACAAATCTGGAGAAATAACTGGGTCCTAAGAATTTCCTCAAAGAGAGTTGTCAGAGCATTGCGTTTTTCTCTTCATGCTGTTCCGTCTTCCGAGATTTCTCTTCCTGCTTCATACAAGTGGTGAATTCCATTTATCCTTTAAAACTCAGCTTCAGTGTGGCCTCCTTTAGGGACCTTTCCATGGTTTCTGTAGCTAAAGCTGTTGCCCCTACCCTCCGGCCTTTCTCTTACAGTCTTCAATATTTACTTAGGTTATAGTCCTTGAACATACACAATAATAGTGTAGTAGTCTCTCCTGTTAGACTAACAGGGCAACCTGGCACAGACCTGCACTACTCACCTCTGCACACACGCAGGAGGGGAAGGGGGCAGACTGCATGCAGCTCTCACAGCCTTCCTGCTCCAAGCAAGCCATTTTGGCTTGTTTAGTGCTGCCATGAATTTGCATTTGCAAAAATGGACCCATGAGCTGCATTTGGGAGCAGAGCTGGAGAAACGGCCTCACTCTGGGAAACGGAGTGTGGAGAGTCTGGAGCTCTAGGAGGCGGCACCTAGAGGTGGGCTGGGGTAGAAATGAGAAGTGACAGCCGAGGAAACAGAGAAATGAGGAGGAGGGGAAAGGCCAGGAGTACGGGCTACCACACCCTGTGAAGGGCAGTGAGCAGATCCCCCAGCAGGGGTGGTCAGGCTTCTGACAACAGGGCTGTCTGTCATTAATTTGAATTTAAAAAATGTTTTTGCAATGTAACCCCTCTTGGTATCCTTAAGTAAAGTCTTTAACATAACGAGAAATTTTATGAGACTGCTTTTCTTTCAGTTTTTTGCAATTTGAAATAACAAGAAGGGCCGTTCACCGTGTATGGGTGAACGGCATGAAAAAAAACGCAGTGATCTGCAAACAGAGCAATTTAAACAAACACTGCCATTCCAGACGGAGAGCGACAATCTTGAAGTTGTGTACATCTTGAATAGGATCTTGGATTTTCATAAGGCACAGAATAAGGACTTTCAGCCAGTCTTGTATGGAGCGTATGGGATAAGGAGATGCCAGGTGTCTCCGTTTGCTGTGTGCCTGGCACCGTGACTGGCACAGCAGTGGCATCACTTGGGCACTTGTTAGAAATGCACACTCTTGGTTTTTACCCCAAACCTACTGAGTCAGAAACTCTAGAGGCAGGGCCCAGCAATTTAACAAGCGCTCCAGGTACTAAAGTTTGAGAAACGTGCTTTTGCATTGAACCAATGAATGAAAAGCTTATGGAAACACAGCATACTCATGGTAGCCCCAGCTTTTGTATCTTTAAAAACCATTGACTCTGTGCTGAATCATAATTCATCAACGGCCAGGCTTCCAGCCCAGGAGAGCTGTGCTTGAGTGGTTTTCCCTCCAACAGCTTAAAGCCAGACCACTCGAATCCCAGGGTAGAGGTTGGTGTGGCTGTCTTGGTGTCATCCAATGAAAGTGGATATTCCGAGGCCTCCCTGGGCCCCCAGTCTGATGGCAGATTGCCCGCTGGACCCAAGAACTGTGTTCTGTTCCTTGATGGGTAAGGAAAGGTTAGCAGTTGCTTTTCTCCAACACGTCCAGGGGACTTTTAGAAAATCATCCGCCCTGGCAGATTCTCCCAGAGAGGTACAGTTCTTTGCCTGTCAAGCCAGGATATTAAATTAAGCAATTTTCATCAGATAACACATCTTCTGGTTCATGTAAATGTCCCACAAATCGCTGAGCTCGTAACTCAGTCTGATTGAAAGTGAGTCGCTAATCCATTTCACTTTGTAGACGGGACCGTGGGGTAACTGGGAGCTTGTCCTTGCCTGGGAGCCCCAGGATGGCCACGCTAAGACACTCCTCCTCCCTCACCCCCATCCCCTTCTCTTATCAGGCTGGAAGCATTGCTTAGCATCCAGTCCCCCAGCCTCAGATCAGGCGACCACAGGGGACCTGGTCCCTCATCTCTTAGAGAAGTTAATGCCCAGTTCTGAGGGCAGGGCACACTCCGAGTGAAGTTGTGATTGGACAACATTTGCCATGGTATCCTTCACCTCCCTCCCTGCTGACCTTCCTCCTCAGCCCAAGTCCAAGGGCATGACCCTTACTTTCACTCCAGCCCCAACAAATGAAGTCTCCAGCACTTAAAAGCTGTGGCCCTCAATTTCCTTGTGCGTAAAATGGGAAGACTCACGCTCCTTACTTATAGAGTGGTGGGTGGTTAAATGAAATAACATCTGTAAAATGCTTATTGCAGTGTCTGATACCTCATCTCAATACATTTAACTGTTGTTATTATTACTATTTGCTCTATATTTTCATCCTTGGATATCTGCCTCTTTAAAAGGTTATTGAGTGCCCCATTTATTGAGTACTTACTATAGACTAAGCATTATTTGAGACTTCCAGTATACTGTCTCAGCTAACCGTCACAACCCAATGATTCAGTTTACATCTCTGTGGTTCGATTCTTGCCCCTATAGAATGGGATTCCCTTGCAGGGTCCCTTTGAAGCTTCGGCATGATGCGAATAAAGCATCTAGTGGGGTGCCTGGCACAGACGAGGCTCAAGAAATGGCATCTAACAGTAGCTGTAATAGTTTCTGTGACTTGAGAGTTTAGAGAAATACCAGTTTGGCAGTCAGGGATTCCCATAGGTGGGAGATGGGATGGCAAGACATCCAGGGAGGGAGGCACGGCAAAGGTATAAGCTTGATGGTGGACGTGCAAATGGACTGTGTGTGCGTGTGTGTTTGTGCGCATGCGGTCAGGAGGAGAAGTGCATTCCCTGGTACTCGCTCTCTCTCCTTCTTTCTGACTGCGTGTGGAAGAATGGGGCAGTGGGCTGTGATGAGGGCTCAGAGATCAACACTTTTATGCATAAAGTTGTTTTCATACTCCACTTCATTTCCTTAGAATGGGTCCAGCGGTGAATAGCTATGAGCTATGAGCTATGAACTATCTGATCAAACATTTATAGTTTTTTCTCCTGATTGCAAAAGAAATTCATTTTCTGTGGATTAAAGCTGATAAATATAAAAGAGAAGTGCAAAGTTGAAACAAAAACTCCATTTGTAACCTTCCTACCAGGAGATAGCCACGGTTAACCCTTGGCATTGTTTGCTGCTGGTATTTTTTCCCACGGACATATAAAATGGACACTTCCAAGACACTTACGGGTCATCGCCAAATTGTTTTCCAGAAAGGACGTATTGTGCTACACCTTGACCAACAGAAAACAAATCGGGACACCCTCTACAACATCACCATTACCTAACACTATCTCTAAAAAGACTTAATGCTAATTTTACAGTTGCTTTAATTTGGGGATCTTTGGTTCCCCGTGAATCTGATCATTTTTCAAAATCCAGTGTGTGTTTCTGAATGAATGATACATGCATGTTGCATCTGTCTGTCTGTCTGTTTGTCCATCATCACTTGTTAACAGGAAGTTCGTGCCCCTTGGCCAAGTACAAGCTCCCTGTGGGTTGGGACCCATTTATTTGCCACTGTTTACCTTTCTCTCAAAATCCCCCCTCAGTGATAGGCACATAGTAGACACTTTAGTCATTACCAATTCGTTACTAATTGACTGTCTCCAAAGATTTCTCCAGAAAGAGATCTCGATTGGAGGTCAAGGCTCCAGAAGCCCTTCTGGGGGTGCTGTCTGAGATCATCCACTTCGGGTCACACTCACTGTCCATTTCAAGATGATCGGTTTCCATGGTCTCCTGGAGGTCGTAGTAACATGTGAAAGGAGCAATTAAGATAGCTTTGGTTGCTAGAGATGGAAACCGAGAGATCTCAGACTTAACGATTCTTTTCTCTGTGCAGGGAAAAACTCACATTTCTGTCAGTTGCTCATCTGGGTAGCTCAGCAGGTGCGTGGGAGGGACAGACATGGATGGAAAGCAGAGAAGCAGGACCTTAAAATCCTGCTGAGTTTACCCCTCACAGAGAGGATGGCCGGCACTCAACAGAGGGTGGGAGCGGATACAATTTAGCTGGTCCCGGGGCAGAGACTATGAATTGCACCTCGTGCTTCTCCTGTAGCGTGGGTGTCAAGGGCCCCATCCTGTGTCTTCTCTTCCTGCAGAAAAAATGGCCTCTTTGAGCTGGCACAGGTGGGAGAATTGCACCCAAATTTCTTCAAGTTCAATAACCATTCACCCTGCGTTGTATTCTATGTGGACCTCAAGAAAGAACGATCAGTTGTGTTTGCTTTATTTATTTTTGAAATTTTATTATTAAAGTCATGGATGGACATTGTAAACATGCAAGAACATTAAGAAAATTATGAAGAAGAAAATACAAATTACTGTTAATTCATATTTTGATGTTTTCTCTTCCAAATTCCCCTGCCTCCCCTCGTAACCCCACCCCCAAGAGTTTTATTTATTTAATTTTTTAACATATCCTGAGCCCTGCTCCAGATCATTCAAAACTCTCAGAAGACATGATTTCAGTGGCTGCAGGGTCTTCTAGCCTATGGATGAACTTGAACTGTTTTTACATTTCCTATGATTGGCTATCCAGCGTCTTTCTAACCCTAATCCTTTGAGTTGATTTCACCTTCAAATTATTTTCCTTTAGGTGGTAGCCAACCTCTAACGCGATGTCAAATGATCCCCACTTCCTGGTATTCTAGACTTTGAGCATGGGTTAGATTTAGTGACCTGTTTCTAGTGAGCAGAGCATGGCAGAGGTGATGGTGTGTCACGTTTGAGGTTGGGTTACAGAATGCTGGCTTCTGTCTTGGGTACCTGTTCCCTGCTCCCTCCCTTCCTTGTTCGCTCTGAGAGCAGCCAGCTACCACGTTGTGGGCTGCCGCGTGGTGAGGCCCAGGTAGCAAAGAGGGGATGGGTATATTCACACCTAATGGGCGCGGTGTGCACCATCTGGGAGATGGACACGCTTGAAGCTCTGACTCGGGTGGAGCAAAGGCAATATATGTAACCTAAACATTTGCACCCCCATAATATGCTGAAATTTAAAAAATGCTGATGTGCTTTGTGAATTTCCAGGACTGATAAAAGCTAGACAATGCAGCATTTCTCAAATTCATTGAACCACAAAACATTATTTTTTTCTTTGCTCTTTCCTCTTTTTTTTGCAAAACATCACATAAAGTTGGGAATATCATCTGACTCAGACTGTTAAAATTCCTATTACTCAATAGATGTGTTACACAGATATTTTGGTAACAAAATTAAAGATGTTCATTGATATATAAACTTAAGAGAAGGAAAAAAAAGAGAGAGAGAGAGAGGAAGTCCTACATAGATGCTTGGCCCAGAGATTTATGCCTGACTTTTAAAGGGCCACCTAATTGAGTAGTTATAAGACTGAAGGTTAGATCTATTGTTCCCTGACTGGTTTCCTCATCTGGACAGGATTTAATTGTGACATCTACACTTTGGAGTCCCTTCCTGTCATCAGTTAGACTAACTGATGAGAGAGAAGCAGCCATCCGAGAGTGTCTCTCTCCCTTCCAGGACAGAAATACATTTCTGTGTTGCATTTTGGAAAATGTCCTGTAGCTTCTGCTTGACCCCTTCCTTAGAACTTGGAAACTCTCAGATCAGCTACGTGCAAGAAATCCTCCCCGATGTTCTAACCCTGCCTCTTCAGGCAATAAATTAAGAAGGCACGGGGGCTTTCTCCTGCTCTGATGCAGAGAAGTGCACGGTGGCGGTTAGCGAGAGCAAAAAGGCACATGTGTGAGTTGGGGTTGCCGCAAGTTCCTACTGGAAGTGAATGAATCTTTCTGGAACTTCTCTGCCAGATCCCCCGGGACGGTGCCTTCAACTTTGATCTCTGAGACCAGAGCTTCACAGGACAGCAAAAAAACGTTGACATGATTGGGTCTGGGGCAGGATCATACTTGGAATTTATTGCTGGAATAGATAATGAAGAGACTAGAAACACAGAAACAGGGCTTGCGATTCCCCCAGCCACCCCTCCTGGAGACGCTTCTAAACTGTGCGTGAAATCACCCCGGGAAGGGCAGGCAAAGGGCTTGCCTGTTACGGCTGCTGCCCCTATAAACAGAAAATGCGAGCAGCTCATGCGAGGTTGATGAAGAATGGAGGATGAGATTTGGTTTGGAGAAAGGGTTGGACAGGCAGGGAGCAGAGTGAAAAAGGAACAGACAGGAGTTGGGGGATGGCACAGGTGAGTGTGAGCTCCAACCCAACCACATATCTGCTTTGCCATTCTGGTGAGTCTTCCCATCGGTAAAATGGGAAGACTACTCATGTCTACCCCTCTAGGGTCATTGTGAGAATAAATGAAATTATCCAGGTGACTCTTTTAGAACAGAGCCTGACATTCGGAGTACAGGGATTATTAGCAAATTGTGGCGCATGGGCCCAATGTGCCTGTCACCTGTTTCTGGGAAGAAAGTCTTCCTGGGACACGGCCACATGCATTTGTTTATGTATCATCTATGGTTGACTTCGTATCGCCTTGGCAATGTTGAATGGTTGAATAGTTGGGCCACAGAGACTCTGGGGCCCAAAAAGCCAAAAATATTACCATCTGGCCCTTTGTAGAAAATGTTTATCAATCCTTTCAGTAGAATATTAGCTGTTGTTATCATTATCCACATTACTGATACCAATTTCACAGAAACATAAGAATAAAATGAGGATAAGTACGTCAAGGAACTTTGAAATGTTTCACACGAATCTATGTCTGACAAAATAGATGGTTAATTCAACAGTATATTTATGCAGTGGAATTTTATGTAGAATTTTTTAAACAGTGTGGAAGAAGACCACATAATTATATGAACACACACACACACACACACACACACACAGACACATAGAGCTCCCTATTTGCTTGGTATCATGTTAATTGATCCTCAAACAACCTTAGGAGGTAGGTACTCATTTTGTCTTCATTGTGTAGATGAAAAAATTGAATCTCAGAGTGCTTAAATGCTGTCTTCAAATTTACACAGGGTTTAAAAGGCAATTGAGCACACAGGCCTATCTGCTGGTTTATAAAAACAAACAAACAAATCACTTAACAAAACAGTGCATACAGTAATATCTAGTTTGGGTAAAAAATGTAAATGTGGGTATGTGTGTGTGTATATATATTCAGAGGTGACAGAGGAGACATACATTAAAATGTTAACAGAACTTCCTTTGAGGTCATAATAGACAATATTTAAAATTTTTCTTCTTCGTAGCTAAAAATGTATTCTCTTGAACACATGTAATAAAGAGGAAAAAAACAGAATTAGACAAGAAACGGTTTATGCACTGTCTAAATGTCAGGTATCATTTGCCAACACTCACACTTAGGACCTAATTACCAGCTAGGTTAATAAGGTTCGAAAGCAAACGTTAACTCCTGTGGAATGTGATTCCAAAGGAAAGTCTCACATGCCAGGAGCGAGTGTGTCCTGAGCTTCCCAATTTTCTTCCACGGCTCAGACCTGCTTTCTGCCCCGCTCCCTTGCCCCATCCCTCCCTTGCTGGAAGTTGCAAAGCAACCTTGCCCCCTCCTCTTTCTCGGAGGTCTGTGATTGCCTCCCAACTTCCAAGAGCCCTGCTGCTTTTTATAAATATTTTGGAAGCATCTCAAGCTTAAAAAAAAGCCACTTAGAAGAGATGCATCTTGACAAATTGAGGAGTGCATGAGATCATTGTCCAGGTTTTTATTGTATTTTTCCTTACTCCGCAAAGTGGGAATATATCCAAACCAGAATGTGCGCTGCCCTGTTATATTTCTGGGAGAATAAAAGGAATCTGGTCGTGTCCTGCGAAGCATCCGACATTCACATATTTTTCTAGCTGAGACGTTTTGCCAAATGTCAATGTTCCTTGCAGAACGTGGCTGTTTTTATTTTAATCCGCAAGTATCACTCCTGTGAATTACGATCTTTCCCTGGTTTGGGTATTAGAGTGGGAATCAGGGAATCAGTGAAAGTTGACTCAGGCTAGGGAACAATGAACGTTTCGGAAAAGGCAAACTTAAGAGGTACCTGTCAAAACACTCTTTGTGAAAAATATATTCCCCCTTTGCTCATTTTTAGAAACTTTTTTCTTAGAGGCTTGGAGCCATCAAGACTCGTCTCTTGGAGTTTCATTTTTGCTACAATAAGTTGGTACAGGTAGGACTGGAAATATATACTACTTAAGCAACAACGTGTGACAAATTCTTTGTCATATGCTGGGATACATAAAGGCACAGGTAGATGAGTCTCAGGTGTTACCAATATTCTGTAGGCGAGTACAGGATAGACGATTTAATGATGTTGGGGGTGCGAAGTGTTTTGGAGGATGCCCTGGGTGATACGGGAGCATATAATGGTTTTTACCTAGCGTGAAAGGTCCTGGGAGGTTTCTGAGAAGCAGCGACAATTGGGCTGAGTTCTCTGAAAGGTGAGAGCAGTTTGGGATAGACAAGTGTCTTAGGCAGAGGGAACAGCTTACATGAGGGCCCAGAGGTAGAGGAGAGCATGACACATCCAAGAAATTAGCTTCTTCCTGCAGGGTTGTTGATGGGCAGCGATGATTAATTATCTTTTAAGAACTTTATAGCACTGTAGCACATGCATTGCAGAAAGTCAGGTGCACGGCGATGGAGTTTGCAGCCCAGGTCGTGCGCTGTTTAACGTCCAAACAGGGGAATTGAACATCTTCATGAATTTTGATTCATTTGTATTCCTGTCCCCAACACTAATGAAATAAGGAGACATTAAAAAATCGAAGCTGTAAATTATTTATTTTTGTTTTGTTTTTCTAAGAGGACGTATGCACTCCATATCAGCTCCACGTGTTTCTTCTATGACTCCTGCAGCCGAGGGGATCCCCGCAAGTGGGAGGAAAAGACACGTGAATTGGCATTCTTGCTTGCGAAAGATCAATACTCTCACCCCACATAAATCCTAAAAGATCAGACTCTCCACACCCAAACTTTGGCCTCAAGGCATTTAGGATTGAAATCAGAAACTATTTTAATAAATCTTGTCCCGGAAAGTATATTCACAGCTCTGCTCTTATTGAAAGAAGGGAGGGTGTAGAAATAAACATTTATTGAGCATCTGCTATGCACAGAAGATTTATAGACATACCCCGCTTTAATCTTAACTATTCCACTAGGAAGATATCCTGTTAGGAAGATATTATCGTTTTCCATCCAGATGGGAGAACCAAGTTCAGACTCTGTGTTTCTCCCCTTCAATCATTTTGCCTCTCTTTGAATTGCTTTATCCACTGATCACCTCCTTTCCAGGAGGGGTGACCTCACTTGCATGAGTCTTCACATGATGCCTTCTTTTCTCTCCTTTCCATCCTGTGTCCTCTACACGCTAGGTTCCTTCGTAAGAGAGCAGCGGGAGCAGAGAGTGTTATTCAAGGACCGTTTCAGAACCAGCAACAGGAAGAAGCAAGGTAAGAGAAATATAGGGTTCTTCATTGCCACATAGGTAGCAAGGAGGTGATAAAAAGTTTGCTGCATTTGAGTATGACTGGCACATAGAACAAGCAGGACCCCAGGTGTCTGTGTGTGTGTGTGTGAGCAGCGGGGAGGGTTATGGCTTGTCATAAGGCAACTTTATTTTTATCTCTCACAATTCTGTGAACTTTATTTGCGGGGGGAGTTCTCCCACGGTCCCTAGGTGAAAACCTGTGTGTGCACGCTTATGCTTTTCTCACCTGTTCTTTGGTAATAAAAGATCCTGTGGCCATTAGAGATGCTCCCTTACTGGAGACTCCTCGTCTCTCTTGACCTTGGCTGAGAGAGCACCGCTCTGCCTCATTGCTTAACCTTTCAAGAACCTCCAGGAGTCACGCAGCAGCTTTGGCTGCTCTTGGCTGGGGCCTGTGCAGCCTTCCACGGGCCCCTGTTGACTGCAGGTGACACACACCACACGTTGTGTCACAGTGGGTCCACAGGACACACTCACAATCCTTGGCGCCAATAAACTCTGCAAGCGAACGCCTTCCCTAAGCCAACCACTTCTCTTTCGGCTGAGCAGAGAACCCACCTATTTTTTGTCTCCTGTTTCTCAGGTGGGAGCCAGGTAGAAGTTCCCAGTGTCTCCAACACTGCGGGGTCTCGTATTAGGCTCTCTAAGTAGTTTCCTAAAAGTTCCTTTTTCTTGTTCTGATGTAAAAAGAATTATCTTCACCCTACTCCTTGGGGGAGGTAGAACTTCCAGCACAAATCTCTAAAAATAAATATATTGTCCTCGGTTTGTTCTCTTCTGACCCTTACGATATGCTTGATTGAGGTGAGGGGTGTGTGTAAGAGTCAATGAGTTCTTAGACACCTACTTTGTGATTTTTATGGCACAATCTATGTGACAAACCACCTTGTTATCTGTGACATGTATGTTAACGGCCTTCCTTCGTCACCCTGCCTGGTCTTCATGCCCTTTGCCGTGTGCCTTCGCGGTTCTCTCACTAACGAGGCAGAGTCTACTTGCTCACTCCTGGGAGCGAGGCTGGCCGTGTGCTCTGCTTTGGCCTGCAGTGACAGTGAGATTGTGTCAGTACTGAGCCCTGGCACCAAGAGGCTTGTGTGTCTCCTCTCTCTCTCTCTCTCTCCCCTCTGCCATCGCCACGAGAACATGCCCAGGGTACCCTGCCGGAGGATGAGAGACAAGTGGATCAGAACCGGGCCATCCCAGTCGCTCCGGCCAACAGCCAGCCAACTCCAGTCACGTGATCAATCCCACGCCAGACACGTGAGCAGTGGTCACTGCTTACTGTATGCAACGAAGGCTTTGCGGTTGATCACACGGCATTGTATTGGCACTGGATGACGGAGAAGTATCTGATTTCTATATCCTTAGGGTGCCATCTGAAAATGCTATACTGTCATAAATATTGCTTCGAAACCCTAATCTCCAAACTACAAAGATTACTCACGTCCTCCGCTTAGTCCTTTCTGATACTTAAAGATAACAAAACTCATGGCACGTCACTTATTTTAAGCACGTATAACGATAACATGGATTTCACAATGTGTCCTCCAATCGGTGCTCCGTAGAACGACAGTTCCCTGAAAGGCCCCACGATGTTCGATGCTCGAGGTCGTGTATGTCTGGGATGTTTCACGGGGCCAGGGCCGCGGTGCAAAGAGGGAGGCGCTTACCCGGGGCACAAGGTACGAAGCCACGTTAGAGTCCGAGGCAAAAAGGGTGGCACCCTGTTGAAATACATGTTGTCAACGTGTCCTCCAGGAAGATTCTAGCAGTTGAAACCCCTCCAGCAGTGCGTGACAGTGCCGGCCCCCACCTTTGCACCATGTGGGGCGCTATCACTGCTTTTCCTCTGAGCCAGTCTCGTTGCTTTAATTCTCAACCAGGGGATTTGCAATAGAATCTACTGTTTAGCATGCTGCCACGGGTCACCTCTTCAGGTGGGTGGGTCACCCCAGGCTTGGCAGTGGCCAACCATGGAGCTGAGACTCCAGCCCCTGTGGAAACTGCCCAGGATGGATCCACCCTGGAGGGTTCAAAGTCTCTTTCTCTCTCTGAACAGTCTCCGTGACAGGTGGGAACCAGAATTGTTTGGTTCTTGTACTAGATTTAATACTGACTTGCTGTGAGACCTTGAGAAAATGCCTTTCCCTCTCTGGGCTTCAATTTCTCCAAGTGTAAAATAGAAGGAGAAGAACGGATCTCTTAAGGCTTTGTCCAGTCATAAAATTCAGTTTCTGTTATGCAAGCTCCTAACTTACGTGCTTCCATGTCCTTAGAACCTCCACGAGATAGGAACCCTGTGAAGAGGAAGATTAACTATACGTGAAGAAGGATGCCCTTGTCCTTCATGTTCCTTCTAAGACTGGTTCTCAAAGTGTGGTTCCCTAGGCAGCAGCACTGGCATTCCCTGGAAGCTTGTTAGAAATGGAAATTCACATCCCCCAACCCAGAGCTCACAAATTAATAATTGTAGGGCTAGTGTCCAGCGATCTATGTTTCAAGAGCCCTACTGTTGATCCTGATGCATGCTTTAATGTGAGAACCACTGCTCTTGTCCCCTGGAGCTTGTTTCCAAGAGGGTCATTGTCAATCATCGTTAGTCACCGTCAATATCCCCGTGTACTGCCCACGTGCCAGGCACGTGCTGAAGGCTTTATGTGCCTGTCTCAATGAATCCCCATGAAACCTACGAAGTGGCTGCTACGATGTTCATCCCCATTTTACAGATAAAGAAACTGACACATAGAGACGTTAACTTGCCACATGTTACGCAGCAATGAAGTGGCAGAGCTGGGACTAGGTCCTACATCTGTCTGTTCCAAAGCACATCATATACTGCCCTTCTTGGGGGAGATCTAATTGTCAGCTCCAAAGCACAAGGGAAGGGGAAAGAATTGAATTTAGCAAGGTCATGAGATGGGTCCTGGAAACTCACCTTTGTATAAGCATCAGAATGCCCCCCAGGGAGTTTTTTAAACTTCCTCATGACCGGGCATCACCATCTCTGGACAGTGGGATCGCAACACTTTTAATACTCCCCAAGCGATTCCAATGTACAGCTAAGGTTAAAAGTCACTGGTTTAAAGAGTTTCCTTCCCAGCTGGAGACTGATTTCCACTTCCCCTTATTTCTGCTCAGTGCTGCACCCCTCAGCGGCTTGGGGGATATTTCCTTTAGCGTCCATGGGAAAACTCACAGAAAAACCCATGCGATTCACAAATACATCCTCTGGAGTTAACAGAGCTCACGGCCATTTTACAAATGGGGAAACAGAGGCTCAGAGGGGGCCAGCGAACTTCCTAAGACTGCACAGCCAGTTCTTCTGGGGGAAGGTCTCTCGACACCCCCCTCCCAGCGATTTCTTTTTCCCCAAGCTAAGCAGTCTGAAGCTAAACCCTTTTGCTTTGAGAGAAGCTCTCAAGTCTTCTTGCGGTTTTGATCCCTCTTTTGCAACAGCACTTTGCATTTTCTCCTAAATTCCTTCCAGCTGTCAGGTAGGAGAGCCCCCTGATAAGGATTTCCCCAGTGTGGGAGAGAAACATTTACCAGAGGTAACCGAACACACCCGCCTCCCTCCCGACGGTTTCCAAGCATATGGAATATATTGTGGTCGGAGGGAAATATATTTTAAGAATTTCTCCTGCATCTTTTCAGATACATTCCACCAAGGATTACTACAGGTGTCATGAAAAGTGGGCTTTTGCTCTTTCCCAGTAAGGAGGGGGCAGACTTTGGCAGCAGAGTCGGCTCCACGGGTGTGGGAGTAAGAATGAGCCTCAGCCCACGGCTGGAGAAGGAGCCTTGGACCTAAACTCTCAAAGTTCGGTTGCCTCTCTGTGTTCCCTGGTGAGTGTGCTCAGGGTAGGATATTCGTGAGAATGATAAACATTTATTGAGTGCTATAAATTAGCACCCCCTCCACTCTATTCTCTTACCATATATTGTTTCCTTCTAACCTATTATGTATGCATTGGAATTTTTCTTTGTGGTCTGCATTCCCCCATGTGGGAAGCACTTTCCCCTGTGTTGTTCCCAAGCTTCTAGAAATCTTCTTTCACATAGTTGGTACTCAGTAAATATTTGATGAATGAATGGGCTAACCTTTTCACATTTATTCTATCACTTAATGTTCATGACAACTCAGTAGGGTGGAAACTGTTAGGAACACTCATTTTATAAGTGAGGGAAATGAAGCCCAGAGAGGTTAAGTAACTTGACACAGGTCACACAGCCTGTTATGTGATAGATTCTAGATGCAAACACAGGTCTGTGTAATTCCAAAAGCCCACATCCTTAACAGTCCATGGGAAAACCAAGGAAAGAACTTTAGGAGGCCAAGTATTTGAAAGGACACCTTAACATCTAGTGTTTGTCAAACCCTAGGCTGGGCAATGGTGAATAAGACGCAGTTGCTGACTGCAAAGAATTTACTGTCTACTAATGAAGAGAGACGAGTCAGCAAATAATGGCAATGCAGTGTGGTAAGCATTGTGACGGGGGATACTCAGGGGACCAGGAGAGCACAGAGGACACATCTTTGCCAGAAGCAGGGAAGGCTTCCTGGAAGAGGTGACATGTCACAATCACCATTATCTTTGCCATCTTCCTCATCATGGTCCTCAAAGTTATAATTTATTGAGATCTTTCTTTGTCACATACACCCTGACACATTCTATACATTTCTAAAATGTCATTCTTCAAATAATCTATCGAGATGTTATAATACTCATTTTATAGATGAATAAACTGAGCTCGATGAGGTTACATAATCCGCCCAGGTCCCCCAGGAAGAGGCTGGACTGGGATTGGATCTCAGCTCTCTCTGGTGCTGTAGTCACTGCCCCACATTTCCTCGGAGACCTGGTGGATGTGCACGTGTGTGTTGGGGGAGTCACTCATACAAAGGGGAGGAGATGCGCTCTATACAGAGGGAAAGAGAAGTAGATCTACAAGGCAGATGTGAGGAAAGGGTGTTAGAATCCTTACCCCAATCCCCAGGCTACCAACTTGGGTGACTTCACCTGGGACATAACAGGATCTCAGACATGTTCATGCCCTCCCCCCCCACACGCCCCAGGTCTAAATGCACAGAGGTCGTGAGGTTGGCATCACCTGGTACAAAATGTGGTTGCCCAGCAGCAGGAATTATGCGCAGGGCTCCTGTCTGAGGCCAGGGTGGACAGAGATGGGCAAGGGAAATGCAACGTTCTGTCCCAGGCTTGCTTGCTTCTCTGCTTTCCCTGGTGTGTGTGTCCAAGGTAGGATGTTAGTGAGAGGGATACACATTTATCGAGCGCTAACTGACTTCCCAAGACCCATTCCAAGTCGGGCCCAGAGGTTGCATTATAATCCCAGTCTTAGATCCTGGACACTGTGAGTGCTCGTGGTTGGAGGCCCTTCCACCAGGTAGACCCATCGTACCCCTGGAGTGACCAAAGAGCCCCAGCACTCGGATGGGGCCGTAGCTTTCCTTTCCTCACTGAAACTTGCAGAGCTCAATCTGCTCTCTCTTTTCTCTCTCCCCAGCACTGTGTCATAGTCCCTCACTGAAGCAAGTCTTCATCATGGCTTCCCTTTTCATTTTTTTTGACGGTGGGGGGGCGGGTGTGTGGATTTCCCTGCTGGTTGTGTTCACCTCCTCAGATGTACTCAGATGCTGAGCTCGTGTCTCCTTCTAGAAGAATCCTCATCCACATCTAAGCTAAGTGGGCAATGAACCATGGGGTTTCTTTCTAAGGGCCCAGCTGATTTGATCACGTGATTCCTCAAGCACAGCTGATCGGACCAGCTGATTAGATTATGGCACGGATGGATGGATGGATGGATGGATGGATGGATCATGTGATCCATCAGCCTCACTGATAATTCACAGGACAACAGTCCATTGTCTGGCAGGATGCTAGTGACCTGTGTGGGCTGGCACGCAGGAATGAGTTGGTTCTTCTGTAACTACCTCTTGTGAACCTTCTAATTCCCCTGTTGATATTTTTACTGTATTTTTTGAGTCACTTTCTTTGTGGTTGTTCTTGGGGTTACAATGTGATCTTAATTTATTATAATCTCCTTTATATTAATAGTAATTTAATTCTGGTAATATATAAAAAGTTTGCTCCCATATAGCTCCGTCTTCTCCCCCTCCTTCATACTTGATTCTTTGAAATCTGCTTGTTACATAATGCAAAAAACATATAATACTATCATAAAGTTATTAAAATATATTGAGCATTTTTGTAAATGATGTCCTATGCTGAGTACTTCTCATGGGTAATAACATTTAATCTTAAAAACGAACAAAAAACAAAATCATAAGGTGATACTATAATTACCTCCATCTTAGGGGTAGAAAAAAAAAGTCTGGAAGTGTTTGAGTAATTTTCTCAGGAACGGTAATGCTAATAAGTGGTAGAAAATGGAACTCTACCACATGTATGACTCTTAACAACCTTAGCAACAAACAAAACTATTTCAGATAAGATTAAAAATGGTGAATCCAGATTCACTCTGTGGGTAAGAGATGAGGAAATCAAGGTGGAGTGACAGAGCCCGAAGCCCAGAGCTATAACATGTCTAAGACTTGCTAGCTTCTTCCTTTCTGAGCAACATTCAGTTCAGGAGTTGGTCGACACTCAGTGAACATCCGCTATGTCATCAGGGACCGGGAGGGTGATGTCACAGATGTATCTGTCAGAAGCTCACTGTACCCTGACCACTTCTCACCTTGTGTCCTCTACTCTGAAGCCCCCTCATGCATTCGTTTGGAAGACGTCGGATGGTCCCAGGAAGGGAGCATTAAAAATGCAACCAAGGGCAACTTGCATATTTTCCACCTTCTCAGCGAGCCTGAACTAATAGGTCAGTCCAAAGTGGCTCAGAGGAAATCAATACTCTTCCCTTGGTCCCTGAGCTCCACAATGAACCTGACTCAACTGCCTTCTTTTATTTAACCCTTCCCTGTAACCTTGGAGAGAAAGCATGCATGATGACTCACTAAAAGATCTTCTTTCTCATGGGGCAGAAACGCTTCTGTGTTTACTCTCCCCAGAACTCGAGCTGAGACCACTCCCCCTCTGTCCTTCCGTTCCCCAGACATATCTGCTTTGAATCACTGCCTTAGCATATCCAGGGAGCAGGGATTCCCCTTTAACAAAAGGCAGAACTTGACTTCAGAGCCGATTCAAATCTTGCAGTAATTCCATCCCTCCCTACTCCCTCGAATCCAGTGGAAGTCAATAAATAGAATGGTGAGGAAGGTGTTGATGGCTCTGACCGCCACCCCAAGGACTCTTCACACACCCCATCATCTCCTCCCGTGAGACAGATCTGTGTCATTAAAGCAGCTTTCAGAATTTGAAAGCACTTTCTTCTCTGGCTCTCAAACCATTTTTCCAATTATGATCAAACAGATCCCACTAATCTCTTTTAAAAGCTAGTGCGTGACTGAGCCAGGATTCGAACACAAGTTGTCTGACTTCGGAGCTCAAGTTGAGTCTTGCTGGTACCGATTACAGCCCGTCGTGGGGCTGCAATACCTGAGAGATGTTGATGACTGTTCCGCCAAGCTCACCCTGACAGCGGGGAGACACCTGCGTTTCACAGAGGGGCAAAGTGGAGCGCAAGAGGGACGGGGATCTGAGCCAGAGGATTTCAGGGTGGAAGATACAAAAATGGAAGTTGATATTCCTACTTCCCAGCCTTACCTCTCTCCACACGCAGAGGCCTTGAGAACATTCCTTCCTATTTCCAAGCAAAAATATCCTGGTTCAGTCTGACATCTGAATTCACCAACATATTGTTTCAACTGCTGATACAAAGACCCAAATTGATAGTAACTTAAACAAGATTGTTTCTCTGTCCTGTATCGGTTCAAGTATAAGCCATCCTGGGCTGAAATGGCGGCTCTGTGGTGTCACGTGGTCGGGCTCGTTCTATCTTCTCACATCCCATTGGCCTCCGCTTGGTCACATGACCACACTAACTGCAAGGGAGGCTGGGAAATGTGTCTTTAGGTGGATGAACATACTCCTACCTAAAATTTAGGGGACCCCTTTACTAAAGGAAGAAGAGAAGAATGGATAGTGAGAGACAAATGCCAATTTTTGTCACAGGATTTCACTTAGTACTGTAGTTCCTCTCTTACCTGCGGTTCTGCTTGCCTTGGTTTCGGTTACCGACGCTCAACCACAGTGTGAAAATATTAAATGAGAAATTCCAGGAATAAACAATTCATAAGTTTTAAATCGTGTGCTGTTCTCAGTAGTGTGATGAAATCTTGTGCCATCCTGCTCCGTCCTGCCCGGGAGATAAATCACCTCTCTGTCCAGCATATCTGCTCTGTAGACACTACCTACCCATTGCTCGGTTAGTAGTCATCTCGGTTATCAGAGCGACAATTGAAGCATCGTAGTGCTTGTATTCAAGTAACCCTTATTTCACTTAATAATGGTCCCAAAGCACAAGAGTAGTGAAGCTGGCATATTGTTATAATTGTTCTATTTTATTGTTTGCTATTGCTGTTAATCGTTTCCTGTGCCTAATTTATAAATTAAACTTTATCATAGGTATGTATGCATAAGAAAAAACATAGTGTATACAGGTTCAGTTCTGTCCGCAGTTTCAGACATCCACTGGGGCTCCTAGAAATGTATCCCCTGTGGATAAAGGGGGACTATTATATTCAAATAATTGTTAGTGCCATATATTACATTTTATACATACATCTGTGTGTGTGTGTGTGTCTGTGTATCCTATGTATTTACTTCCACACAGATAATCACAGATGATATTTTGGTGTGGGTTTTTTCCCCAGCTATTTTGTATCACACAGGTTCCTGTAGGAAAGACATATTGCATTCAAACAAGCAATTGAGGAGTATGAATAAATTAACTACTGAAAAGATGTGGGCAGGGTACAATTCCTCAGGGCTAGCAAAGGTGATATATCAATCTGTATTTACTCAGGAGAGTAGAACCACTATGAGTCTGGTGGAATAAGGAATTTATTATGGGGATTAGACCTCACACCACTGTGGGAGTTGCTGGGGAAAATAAGGTCTGAAAGGGGCATCGAAAGAACAGGGACAGGTCACTAACTAGTCCTGAGTGAATGGGTTGAAGCTTGCAGGGAGATATTAAGCCTAGCAGTTCCAGTTGCTGGAGTAGATCTGCAAAGGAATATCACTGTCGAAGTCTATAGAAGGTTGTTGGGTCTTCCTGGCTACCGCTTTTATGAGTTGGCAGCAAAACATGCGGTCATGGACCTGAGGTGGCTGTTGGTCAGCAGATAAGAGCTGGACACAGAACAGAAATGGGCCCCTCTGTGTCTGTTTCCTCCTGCCTCTAACCAACACTCAAAGTGTAATGGCTGCTACCTCACTTCCACCTCCTGTATCTCACCCAAGTTCACCGTTGGCCAACTCCAACCCAGAACCATATGGGAAGGGGATTCTGGGAAATGTAGTTCCAAGCACAATGAGGTTGACAAGAGAACAGCAGTGCAAGTGAGGAGCCCTTACCGCCGCCAGTTCTGAAGTGGTTAACTAGGACCTGGAAAAACGAGCTAAGTAACGAGGGACACTTCTGCCAGGGGCCACCTGTCAACTCCCCACCTGTCCATAGGTGGAGAGACCTAATCAACCAATAGCAAAAGCCGCAGAGAGGGAGCTAAGGGGTTAGGAGAATTAACACCCTGATTTTACGTTCCTCCTGCCCTCTGAACTTTTGCTGGTGTCATGGATGGGAAGAACTCAACAGAAGCCAGAGGATGAGGGAGCCTGGAGATGCAGTCCATAGAATCAGCCTCCTATCTGCACAGCAGGATGGAGAAGCGTAGAGAGGGGATCTTCAGGGGAAGATAGGAGATGTTCAGTACCCTGTAAACACACACACACACACACACACACACACACACACACACCCTTACATAATAAATATCAGCACGCAGTTGAGCCTCTATGGTAAGCAGGCCTTTGCAGCAGTCTATAATGCTGTTACAATCAACTAAGATGGCAAAAATCCCAATCGTACTCTGACAAAAGAAGCCGAGTCTATCGAATACCTCCCAAGCCCCCGGCCCCTAGCTGCACCCACTCTAACATAAACGTACTGGTTGTTTTGCTGCAAAGTTATACCAGCGTTAGTGGGTAATGGCACACTCCCTTTTGGAGTCAGACAAACCAATTCATTCATTTAGTCAGTCAGCAGCCAATCGCTGGAAGAATGGGAGACACAGCATGTACCAACGTCCCGAGATGAGGAAAAAGCTTGGAGCATTATGTGGGGAAATCAAAGAAGACAAGAGGTTGAGGCACAATGTGTGGGAGAAAGTGGCTACAGGATGCTGGTGCGTAGGCAGAGGCCAAATCACGCAAGTCCTTGCAGACCAAGCTAAGGAGTTTAGATTAACCTGCATGCCCAAGAAGAGAGGAGATTTGAGTAAATTCTTGGGTCAAGTGACTAAATTTCAGGGCAGTCATTTACAATCATGTGATAGAGAAATATTTAATAATATGGGAAAATTTTTACAATATATGAAAAAGTGAAAAGAGCAGCTGCAAAACATTATGTGCAATTTGATCTTATTTTTGTAAAAGAAATACGACTTGTATAGCCATAGAAAATACCTTGGGAGGATATATATCAAATTTTTACAGTGGCCATTATGGAGTGAAATAACTGTGGGCCAACTGCATTTTTTTCCTTTGTGCTTTTCCGTGTTTTCCAAGTTTTCTGTGTGGAATGCACACTTTTGTAACTAATCTATCTATATATCTATATTTATATCTATATCTGCATTATATATGTGGTATTTATACCTCTTTATATCAAAAATGTGTGCATCTTATTTAAGTGCAGTGATTATTTTTGGTTTGTTTCTCTTTATGTCTAATTTCTTTTGGGAGTAGATACGAGATAGATTGTTTTGAAACTGAAAGACAAGTTTCTAGTCTTTCTACTACCATGTGTTAGCTGTGTGATCTTGGAATAGCCACTTCACCTCTCTAAAGTTATGACCATTTGTCAAGTGGCGATACTACCACCTGCCCTGATTTCCTTTGAGAGCTCTGATGGCAAAGGAATGATCGGAAAGGGTGCAAATGTTTGCCCAGAGGATAGAACGCTCTACAAAGTGGACAAACACATTGGTGAAACCCAATCAGGAATTCGTAATCCAACACGCTTTAGCTCTTTCCTCTGCAAAGTCATAGCAACTTCTGCAAGGTCAGCTGAGCCAGGGCAAGCTATGTATTTGGCCCCGCCTCAGGGAGAAGAGTCTTACCAACCTCCTTACTGTGTCGTTTAAGGCCCTATGTGATCTAACCCTTGGCTGCCTCCTCTGCCTCATCTCTTATAGCATTTCCCTTGCTCTCTGCACTCCAGCCACGATGGCCTCTTTCTGTTCCTTGACCGAGCTGTGTTCCCTCCCACCTCTCCCCATAGCACTGGCTGTTCCTAGAATCCTCTGCCCCCGTATCTTCTCATGGCTGTCTTTTTTATACGATGCAGATCTCTACTTAAATGTCACCTCCCCAGAGAGGGCCTTCTAGGACTGGAATTGTCCCTGAAGCTCTCACCACTGTATCACCTTGTTGTGTTATTTCAGCTGCACTCATCACTCTTATTTGAAAACCTTATTCATTTGTTTACTTTTATAGTCTACCCACTAGGGTGTACACACACTGGAACAGGGACTTGGTTGCTAGAATTGCATCTGGGGTACGTTAGACACTCAAAAATGTATTGAATAAAAGAAGCAGAAAAGCATGTCTAGAGGGTAGGGAGAGCACAATCTGTATTATTGGTCGGTGGAGACGATGGGCGCATACACAGGGTACCCCTCCCCCAGTTGACTGCCATGGCAGAGACAGTTAAGTATCTCTGAATACCCCTCTCCCCTTTCTTTAGTAACAGACCCTCCAGATTTTAGCTAGACACTTGGCTAACTAGAATAAAGATTACATTCTCCAGCCACCCTTGCAGCCAGGTGTGACAATGTGATTAAATCCAAGCAGAAATGATGTATGCCGCTTCAAGGTAATGTCTTTGAAAGGAAAAGATGTGTCCTCCACTTCCTACTTTGGCCCTCTCAATGCCTGGAATGCAGACTTGATGCCTGGAGCTAGGACAGCCACGTTGGATCACAAGCTGGGTGTCATATGTTATGGATGGCAGAGCCACAGAGGGTAGGAAGGTAGGTCCACGACCTTGTTGAGACACCAAGCCGTAGACCACCTACGCAGATTTCTACTTTCATTAAAAGTAAATTCTTATCATATTCCAGCCACTGTATTTAGGAGTCTCTTTTTTAAAGTGGCTTAATCTAGATCTTACCTAATATATCTACTTTCCCTACAGTTTCATAGTCTAATCATTGATGTTGCTCTAGAATATGTCACATTGCTTTTTCCAATCTCTTTTTGGTCACAGTCCTAATAATAGTGGAAAAGCCCTCAGTTTTAGAAAATGTGCTCAAGAGAAATGATGTCTCCCCCTCATCCCCATCTAGCTAAGCTTCTGAACAGACCAAGTTTTTAATGAGGTTTGGTTCTTCCTGGGATTTTTGAAACACCAAGTTGAGAGAGATCTTTCCTCCCAGTTACCTGTGATCCCCTCTTTGAAGCAAGCATGCTGGTTTTTGGTTTACTACCTTTTTAGCAATAATTTATCTTCTCTGTTTACGAAATTCAGGAAACGGATTCTGCTGCGGATACTTCCTAATCCGAGAGGAAGAACTTGATTTTTTTTTTTTTTATTTCCCGCAACTTTCAAATCCCATCAGAAAAAGACAGTATCCAAATTTAAACCAGAACTTGAAAGCTCTGTGCCTCTGGAGTAGGAGGCGGGGGAGACTTTGCTGACTCTGGCAAAGGTTTTGTTGGAACAAGTTTCAGAGTTTCTTTTAGTGAGCTTGTTTGGCTTATTAATTTTTTGCTTTAAAAATGGACACATACATTTTCCACAGGGACTCCTGGAAGCCAAGGCAGAATTACTTTCTGCGTATAATCTTAACTTTATTACAAAGTGTGGGCTGCTTGGATTTAATTTCCTTTGAAAAACGGGGCCTGGCGTGGAGCTGGTTGCTGTTCCAGGGTGGAGCACGAAGCTGTTGCAAAGGAGTCTGGGAGTCTAGGATCCCTGGGCCTCTTCAGCTGCTCCTGGTATGAGCACATACCAGGGCCTCAGTATTGTGGAACACGGGCTGATCTGCTGGGCTGCATAGACTTCTGGGCCCCTCACTCCCATGAGCCCCTTCCCCTGCTGAGGAAGGGTCCAGTACCATGTGCACTTGCCCATATGTTTTGTAAAATTTGCAAAAGGAAGGGTTAAGACCCTCCATTCCAACTTCCCCTTCCTCTCCATTATATAATACTTTCTCTTCTGTCAGCCGTGGCCTCAGGCATTCTGGAGTTCCATCTAAGGGGAAGTCGAATTGGTAATATGTTTAGTTTTGGTTTAGTGGTATATTTTTCTGTGGTTTGCAGTTATTCTACGTATACTTAAGTTATTGCCAGCTGCCTTAGTGGCTTCTAGGAATATGCCTACTGCCCAGATTGTGGTATGAGCATGTCCTATGTCACCTGGTCCCAGAAATATATGGGGAGTGAAGGAAAAATCCTTGCTAGAGGAAAGATTAAATTCTCTAGCATGAATTATATTTTTTAAAAAAATAGCTGTTATATAAAAAGGCTGAATATGCAGGGCACCAGAAATGTAGGAAAAAATATTATACAATGTGTCAGGCAGTTCATTAATAGAAATATTATAGTTTAATAGGTTTTCTGTCATTTATGATCTTTCTCAGATTTTGAAAATTTGTTGTGATCTCTTCTCTCATGATAAATAAATATTCGCTTTTGTACCTAATTTTGCACCCATAATTTTGTTTTCTTTTCCTAACATGGACCCCTGGAATAGTATCAACTTCAGGTCCCACAAACTCAGAACCTGCCACTGGCTATGGAGAGGGTATGGTGGCACATGTAGAGAAGACAGTGAGACACATTCCCAAGCCCTGTGTTGACTGGAGTCTTTATTTTACAGCAGAATGGACTGACTCTTAAAGAATTCTCTGTAACAGGAGTTGGTAAACTATAGTCCATGGGCCACATGTGGTCTGCTGCCTATTTTTGTAAATAAAGTTTTATTGAGACATGGCTGTGTCTTGTCCACATAGCTGTCAGGAGGAGGCATGAGGCTCTCTCATGGACCACACCCAGGGCCAGGAAATGTCCCACTAAAACCACTTTTTTTGTAATCAGGCCTTGATTAGGTTCCTCCTCTCCTGCTCAAGAACTTTTGGTGGCTCCCCAGTGCCCACAGGACTTTAGCCAGGCATTCATGCTCTTCTGTGATCAGGCACCATCCCATCTCTCCAATATCCTCCTCTTACCCTCCTACATATTCCCTCTCCTGACCTCAGGGGTCACTGCGGATATTTCTGTCTCAGTATCCGTCAGCCATAGGAAGAAATTTAGGGAACTGAGGTCAAATCTTGGATGCCTGTCTCCAAAATCTACAGTTTAAACCACTGTATTAGACTTCTACACGGGCAGAGACTTACTTATAAAATCCCAAGTTGCAGGTGAGGACATGGCCGCCCAGATGAAAACTACATTTCCCAGTCTCCCTTGCGGCTATCCATGGCCATGTGACTAACTTCTAGCCAATGGGATGTAAGAAGGAATAACACATACAACTTCCTGGTTGTGCTACCAAAGAGCGGGAATGTATCCTCCACTTCCTCTTTCCCTCTTCCCTGAGTGAGCAGCAGCCTTCCTAGGCCATGGCGGGCCGGCCGTATGTTGAAGACGGCAGAGAAACTCGAGGCGAAGAGCCTGAGTCTCCCACTCTGAGGAGCCACCCCAACAGTTCTGGATCACTGCTATGCTCAGACTATTACAAGGGAGAGAACTAAATTTATATCTTGTTTAAGCCCCATTTATTTTAGCTTTTGCTATAGCAGCTGAACCTCTATCCTGAACTATTACTCCCGCCAATTTTGTTTTGTTTTGCTTTGTTTTTCTGAGGCGGATTTGGGGAGCTGGTAGGATGGTCCTGTGAGCTAGCAAGTCTCTGAATGTTGCTTGCATGGCAAGGAAATAAACACCCCCAAACTCTGCCAGTGTCATCAGCTTCCATGGAGCAGCCACAACCCCATTCTCGGATCTCAGATCCGGACCTCAGGGCAGCCGCCTTTGGAACACATCATTTTGTCCAGTGCTCAGTCCGCTGGCCAGGGCTGTGTTACAGGCAAAATAAACAGGGTTGACTGTTTCCATCGCAACTTCATGCTCTACAGGAAGGAAGTTGGAAGTTGGACAAGGGGCAGGTTTTTCTCAAGGGGAAAGGAACAGGCCGTTTTGGACCCTTCTCAGCCAGGATTAATAGGTGTCATGCTTCAGAACAAATTGGCTGGGGATTTGCCACACCGTCTCTGCTTCTGCTTGGCTGTTCCAGGGCCCTCCTTCTCCACTGTATCAGTGAAGGGTCACAATGAGTGGGGACGCGTGAGAAGGCTGTACACTACCACAAAATGCTTTTCCAACCCAGGGGTTACACTACCTGACATTCTACCAGCAAGAAATGTACAACTTTGGCTTAAGGACTACGCTCTTCCTCCCTAGTCTTCATTTACGGGGGAAAAACAGCTGGCCCTATAAAAATAATTGGAGTTACAATTTATGTTGACTGGGTTTCAACTTCTAAATTCTGCACAGTGCTTGGTGGACAAAGCCAAGAACAGGATTACTCCAGTTTCCCCTGCAAGTTTGGGAATGGAAATGTCTTTGAAAGAAGCAGAATGTGGGTAGCTCATTAGCATCTGAGTGTGAGTTCTACATCAGGTCCAGTCTTCCAAGGTAGGTGAAATTGCTTTACTTGCTCAAGCCCCAGGCATTTGGGGACCATCATGCTATAGCATTTAAAGACTGAGTTGATTTAGGCTCATGAATTTAGGCTCCAGTATATTGTTCAGCCCACAGTGTGGACTAAGTAAATTTTTTTGAATGACAAATAATATTCCATTCAGGGGTCTCGGAAGGAAAAGAGAATGCCACAAATTAATTGGGTAATTTGAGAAGAATTTAATAAGGAGACTATTTATATAAGTGTGAGTAAGATATAGGGATACTGTAAGTGTAAGGGAATGCTTTGTCAATGGTAATAGCAAATTTGTGGGGGGAGGGTGTCCTAGGTTTAAAGAGATGAGAGGAAGTAGCAGTTATTGGAACTCATGGACAAACACTTGTGGAGGCAGCTACTTGAGAGAAGTAGTGACCCTTGGTTGAGGTCACGTCTAGCCCAAAGCAAACACTCTAAAGTAGATGCCCCAACCTAACCCTACTTCCGCCTTCCTGTCTCCTGCTAGAGCTTCCCATCAGCTAAACCCAACCAGAAGCTGGTGAGCTTGGGAGCTCATTGATGTAGTCCATACAGGTCTGCCTCCCAGGCACACAGCCAGATGGAGAAGGGCAGGGAGTGGACCTAGAGGGCACATGGAAAATATCTGTCACAAGTAGATATGAGCAATGCTCAGATATTATTAGAACTTCTCCAGCAGAACTCCTCCTACCATGATGTTGTGTTCATGGGTGGAAAACTAATCAAAACAATAATAGTTAATGATTATTAAATGCTTACTGCATGTTAGACTCTGTGCTAGATGCTTTGCAAATATTAATATCGCACTCAATGCTCTCAACAAGCTGATGACGTGAGCACTCTTCTCACCCTCACTTTTGCACAAAGGAAACAAGGCATAGGGAGATTAGGCAAGTCGTCCAATATCAACACAGTTAGCAAGTGTTGCTGGTTGGGCTCCCTGGAAAGCCAACTCTGAGAGTTTGGCAAGCAGGAGTTTTTATTAGGAGATGCCCTTAATCGATGTCTGTGGAAGACAGAAGGACGCAAGAGTTGGTGGAGGTCGAGCTGTGAGTAAGGCTCAAATTCTAGCTGACTGGATGAAAGTTCTAGAGCTAAAATGGTCCTTTAAAATTGTCTCAAGTTGGGTCAAAATGGTCAAGCATTTATACCTCTGCTGCCACGGGTCTCTAGAGGTGGGCCCCTCCCAGAAGAGTGTGGTCATGGGCTATGTAGCTCTCTGTACCTGATGTGACCCCAAAGGGGCTGACAACTGAAGGCTCTCTGCAGCCTGCGCTCCCAGCATCTAAGATGTCCCAGAATCCACCATTGCAAGGTCCCTACTCCTCCTCAGAGACAGTTCTAAGGACAGTGTAGCACTTTCTTTAGAAGAAGATGCAACATAGTCATGCCAAGTCTCACGTGTGTCAACTGCAGGCAGACCCTGACAAGCACTTCATGGGAGACCTCTTCTGCAAAACCCATTCCCCAACTTGGCAACTACTGATCATTTATTCCCATTTCTGGGCTGGCATATGGGACTCCAGGGTGCTGCTGGATGCATTTCTTTTCCTGGGATGCTACTGAATGCATTGAGTCCTGGAGCATCCTAGAATAACCTTTACAAACCCATCTCTAGATAATCTGCCATCTCTCTCCCTTTGTTGGACCTATATGTACAGTGGAGTCTCTTCTAATGCCGTGGGGACCTTTCTAAAGCCAGCATGACTCATGAAAATTCCTCAGAAAGTGCCAGTTTAATGACCAACATAATGTATCCCAATTAGGCCTAAAAGGTTATTTTTCTTCCCCAAAGTTGGAATCAATTGCTTGATGTGAGCATTGGTGAAGCATTTGGCTTGCCAACCTTCAGGGCCAGGTTGTATTACAACGAATGTCTTTAAACTCTAGAGTTATACTCAAACGAGTGAGAGGCTCACAGGAGGGGAGGCTCATGAGAACAGAAAGGGTAAGGGATGGTGGACGGGTCCTTATTTGCTCATCAGATCCATTTCTCACTCTTCCTCACTCTGCTCTCAAAGGTTGACCACCATGGCGTAAATAAGCCGGGGTCTCTTGCCCTTTGGATTCTGGTTAAATTTGTCCAAAGGCGGTCACCAGCAGGACACTGGATGAGTTATATAATTGCTCTCTGTCTCAGAGGGTGCAGAGGAAGAGGGATAGTTGCTCCCTCTCTTCCCTGCCTGATGGGCTGTGGTTTGGCAGAGGCTGCCTTCCCAAAGCTACGACCCCAGCTCCAGTTCTTTGTAGGTTCTGGTAACACCATTTCCTTCCTGCCCCTGCAGGCTGAGGCGAGTGGCTGCTCCCCACTGTTAATAGTCCCAGGGTGCATTACTTCTCCTGGTTGTTTTCCCGAATCCTGCCCACTCCTCTGCAAATCGTTCCTCATTTTAACAGCCTTGGCTTTGCCATTGGTGTCCTGCAAGGACCCCAGTGACACATCTCCCATTTGACCTTCACCCTCAGTGGATGCTCAGGGAGTAGAGAGGTGGGGAGAACCAACTGCGCTCTTCAATCTGCTTTTCTCTCTCTCTCTCCCTAATTGCACACATGGGTGAATTCTCCTAAATTCAATGCAGGTCCAATCGGATTCCTTTTAATTCTTTCATTCCCCGCCTCCCTGAAAATGACAGCTACTGCCTGTCTAGTCTTCTCTACCCAAGGCAAAGCCATCACTGCCACCTTCGCAGATCTCACAAAGGAATTATATAACTGAAGGAAATCAAAATATTTTATCCCACAATAAACTTCTTCAATATACATATCTTGAGATGGCCATTCAGAGGGCCTACAGATAGAAGCAGCCCTGAAAGGCTGTCTTTTGTGGAGGAGATTTGCATCTGGAGAGACAATCTGCATTGATGAAGCTAGGTTTTCCCTTTGGCTTTCCTTTCTCCCAGATTAGGAAAGATTAAGTGAGAGTGTGACACCTTTAAAGGTCTGAAAGACACCAACCATTCTCTCTGAGGGCTGCTACTGTGAGGTTTCATCTACATAGCAAGACCACCTTCGCTGGCCAGGCCTCCTCTTCTCTCCCTCCATAACCTGTTTTGCCACAGTCGGAAGTCCCCATTCTTTCTGTAACCTCAAGCTGGCATATAAACTTCTGTACCCCATTGGAGAGCAGGGGAGGGGGATCGCTCCATGGTTCTCCCCCCTCCCCCATGCATGTAAATACATTTGTATGCCTTTTCTCCAATTAATCTGCCTTTTGTCAGTTGATTTTTCATAGAACTTTCAAAGGGACAAGGGGAAGCTTGGCCCCTACATAACCAGCACATCTAGTTGGGTTACATAATTCCTTTCCCAGTGATGGCCAACGTGTAATTTGGAAACTCATAAATCTCAATGTTTACCTTGGTCTGAGAGACAAGTTTCCCCTTCAGGGGAAAGGTGGTATGATGTGTTTTAGAGAGAGATTTCTTGAGCCAACTTGTTATGTGGCCCTGGGTGAGTTATATAACTTCTCTCTGTCTTGGTTTCCTAATTTGCCAAATGGATATCAAGGTGGTACCTACCTCATAGCGCTGTCCGGAGAATCAATGAGACAATCTTTACATATCTTAGAGCAATTTAAGGGCTAGAAAAATGTTACTTCTTATTAATCACTGGGTCCCACAATGAGACTTCTCTGTCCATTCAGTCCTCCTCCCTCATCAATTAAATTAACATCTTTTGAGTACCTACTGCATACATTGTTCCTAATTGCCTCTACTGACAGTTCTGCAACATGTATACAGTTTAGGCCAACCCTGTTTGGACAGGAAGTCATCCTTTGCAGCCCCTGAAAAAGTATCTTGGGCCCAACAGAGGCCAACTATGGTTCAGAGCTTTGACATGCTTTATCTCATTGAATTGCCACAGGAAGGTTTTGAGGCAGGACAAAGATATCCAATTTATGGATGAAAAAATTTAGCTGTATCACAAGTAGATTAATAAAATGTGGTATATGTGTACCACGGAGTACTACTCTGCCATAAAAAATGATTTAATACCTTTTGCAACAATCTGGATGGAACTGGAGACCATTCTCTTAAGTGAAATATCTAAAGAATGGAAAAACAAACACCACATGTACTCACTATTAAACTGGAACTAACCGATTAGCACCCATGTGCACAGAGGGAAGTAAAGTGGAAATCATGCGAGGGGGGGGGATGGGTGAAATCATACGTAACAGGTACAATGCACACTATCTGGGCAATGGGCACACTTATAACTTTGACTCAAGCAGTGCAAAAACAACCCATGTAACCAAAACATTTGTACTTCTGTAATATTCTAAAATAAAAAAAATTGTTATGGTAAAATTGATGCAACAAAAAAAGGAAATCACTTCTGAAATTCACCTCATGAACTGATCTTTATAATGAAATCAAAATGCAATTCCAGACAAAAATAAAAATAAACAAAATCAAATGCTAATAAACTAAATTAAAATAGAAAAATGAGAAAAAGTAAAAAAAACCTCTGGCTCTAATTGCAAGTGTTGATGAGAATGTGAAATAACAAGGGGCTCATTGAGTGCTGGTGGGGGTATAAATTGATACATTCCACTTTGGGAAACAGTGTGTCCTCACCTACTGAGGTTGCTGATGCACACACCCTAGCAGCCAGTAGCCCCGTGCTCAGGTGTGGGCCCTGGGGACACTCCTGAACGTGTGTTCTGGGAGATACACATAGCAATGCTCGCAGCAGCATCATTTGTAAGCCACGACCAGGAATCAGTCCAAAGGACTGTCATCAGTTGAATGGATAATTAAAGTGTGGCATATCCACATACTGGAACACCAGTCAACAGTGGAGAATGAATGAATTATACTGTGTACTTCAAGATGAAGCACTCTTAGAGACATGACCTTGAGCCCGAACACAGCGCACAGAGGGAGGTATACGGCACGTTTCCATATGCATGAAATGCAAAAAGGCAAAATGAAGACAATATATCATTTAGAGATACAGAGATATGTGATAAAACAATAAAAGCAACAGAATGATTGCCACAGAAAAATTCAGGGTAGAGGTTACTTCTCAGTGGGGGTGGGGAAGAAAATGGATACAACGGGGGAAGAGTGGGTCTTGAGGGTTTCTGAGACACTTCCAATTCTGTTTCATTGGTGTTCATTTTATCATTGCTCTTTAAACTGCTCGTATATATTTTCTATGCTCTTTAGAAGGGATGCTATATTTCAAAATAAGATTAAAACCGAACCCTCAAGTTCAGAGAGGTGTGGTTGCAAGTCTTATGTCACACAGCTGATGCGTGGCAGATCCCAGATTCCAGAGGCTCAAAGCTGAACCACTGCACCGTACCTCTTTCATTTCTGGGGTAGGAGAAATATAGGAAGGCAAAATAACTGTTAAAGGAAAGGGGCCCATAAGCACATGATTTATTTTTCATACAAGTATTTATTGAGTAACTACATTGTGTCGGGCACTGTCCAAGGTGCTGGCGACATAGAGGAGGAGGAAACAAATCAAGAATCTGACCCCGTGCACCTGGCATTCTATGGCAGATGGAGACTAAACAAATTTGATAAGTAGGATGAATAAGGTTTTTAAAGAGACATAAATCATTATAATACTATCACATGTTTATATAACTTTTAAGTGCCTGAGAATCTGATTTTAGGGTGCAAATATACATAGATTTCTGGTCTTTTTATGAGTTTGGTGTTTTGTTTGTTACCCTCTTTTAGCACAGATGATAAACCCACCCGTTCTAGATGCCAGTTGTCATAAGAGCCTTCTGACAATTTTCAAATGTCAAAGTAAGACTCACTTCACAGCCATTCTGAATCAATTTATAAGAAAAAAAAGGATCATGCTTTACTCCACAAAATGTCTTCCTAAAAGAAAAATAAATATATATTTTGGGCCAGGTGAGGTAGCTCATGCCTATAATCCTAGCACTCTAGGAGGCCGAGGTGGGAGGATTGCTTGAGCTCAGGAGTTCGAGGCCAGCCTGAGCAAGAGCGAGATCCCGCCTCTATAAAATATAGAAAAATTAGCCAGGTGTCATGGCATACCTGTAGTCCCAGCTTCTCTGGAGGCTGAGGCAGTAGGATTGTTTGAGTCCAGGAGTTTAAGGTTGCTGTGAGCTACGATGAAAACACTGCACTCCAGCCTGGGTGACAGAGCCAGACTCTGTCTCAAAAAAAAAAAAAAAGAAATGTACTGTTTTCTTAGGTTCTTTCACTTGATTTTAGATCTGAGAATGGTACTTATGCTTTTTTCTTGCATGATTTCTTTCTCTCATGCTCTTGACATTTTATTGCTTGTGGCTTTACCAGTTTTGGCAGAAGCAGATGATTTTCATGAAGGAATCCCACGGGACCCGGACGGTGGTCTTTACTCCCACCTGACCTTCCTAGGTAACCAAATGAAGGGGCCACAAGACACAGCCTGTGAATTGTGAGCCTGGCGTAGTTAGGCTCCCGGGGCCATTGAACAGAATTCAGACCCCAGGAAGCCAAATATCCCCACTTCCCTCCCTAGAAGGCGAGGAAGGAGGACGACCAAGAATCCACCATTGTTGCTAACCACATCTTGCTCACAAGATCTCATATGTTCCAAGATGGGCATTTTTTTTAACCCATTTCACATGGCGAGGAAACTGAGTCTTGGGGAAACAACTCAACTTGGGCAATGCCACATGGAGGCACAATCGGGATCTGAACTGAGGTCTGTCGGCCTGCAGACTCAGAGCTCTTGGAGGGGTGACCCCGATGAGACAGCGAGGTGTCCAGGAAGACTGGGACAGTCTCAGCGGAGAGATGGAAGCCATGCCCTCTTCCTCGCCTCATCCCCCAGCCCCGAGCCTGTCCCTGTGGGGCCTGGGAATTGGGTCAGACAAATCAAATATACAAAGCGTAGCCTTTGTTTGACTGTCTTATCTAATGTGCCTTCTCCCCTCTTGGACAGCTGGGTTCTATCAGATGGTTGGCGGTGAGGGGACGATTAGGCCATTGCCACGCTGCGAGCCTCCCCCCTACTGGCCTTCGAATCCACAGGAGATCAGGAGAGCCTGGGACACGGGGGGACTTAAGTACAGAGAAGGGGGAGTGCCGGGCTGTTTGCAGCCTGCCTTAGACACCTTTTCCTCTGTTAAAGCCAAATGGATGGATGTGAACCTCTCAGGAACCGCTAATTTCCTGGAGTTTAGAAATGGAAGTTATGACACACAATGGGCACCCCCCACGTGCCAGGCACGGCGCCAGATGCGTGTTCAAACAGTATCTTTATAATCATCCTGTTGCGGGTACTGTCATTATTGCCTTTGGCGGGGAGAAAAACCTGAACCCAATTGCCTGAGGCAACCTACCCCTTGGTTATAGAGCTTGGAATTCAATCAGGACTTTCCAGTTCTAAGTCCAGGGCTCCCTCCCTCTCTCTCGGCTAGCAGGCTTCCCTGCAGCTGCAACCAAGTCCCCTGAAGGACTCCCAGCCCCTGGTATTTTTAGCCGCGTGTGGTAGGTGGGAGTGGTGCCCATCGGAAGAGAAAACTCTGGAGTTCAGGGACACGTTGAGAAAAGAAAGGAGGGAGGAAACAGGAAAGAGAAGCCTTTTCTTTCTAAAAATCTAGGGCAATATGTAAATGCATTTTATTGATAATAAGATAATAGGAAAAAAGATAATAGGAAAGTAGGGAAATTCTCCTTCCTTTCCCTCCATTCCCTCAAAGTAACCACCATTAACAATTTGTTATGTATCCTTCCAGATCTTTCATGACCCAGTTTAAACGGGCCATCCCTTTCCTACTGGGTCTTAAAGGAAACACTATATAATCTGAATATCTGCCCCAGTTGGAACATCCAAGTTGACCACATTCCTTTGAATGGCTGCCTACTAGTCCAGAGTATGGATGTAGTAGGGTTTATTTAGGCTTTTCTCTATTAATGAAGATATTTTTCCCCAATTTTTCATTAATACAAAAAAATGTTGAAATGAATGTGCTTGTATCTTTGAGAGACATGTGAGAGTTTTTGTAGAATTAAGGCTCCCCGGTAGTACAGTTTCTGGATCAAAGGGCCTCTGTGGTTCAAATACCCACAAGCAAAAGTCCTCTCTAAAAAGAGGGTGCAGATGTACATTTTTAGGGAGGCTCTGGCCTTCATCCAGAAACGCCGGGATTTTCAAAGGTTGAACAAGAACAGCACAGGAGGACTGACCCCAACGATGGTGAGAACAGAGGTTCAGGGGACCCAGATGCCAGGGAGGGACCCCCAGCCAGGCTGGCTCTCATCTCGGGGGAACTGTTTCTCCTTCCTCGACACAGACAGCAGCACCGAGCACGGGGAGAGAGGTTGAAAGTATAGAGATAAATGCTAATCTCTAGTGTAAACATTTCTTAGGGCTGGACACTCTCTGGATGTGCCACGATCCCCCCCTGGGGAGATGAGATAGCTTGGGAGGCTGGAGCTGGATTAGGGTAGAGGAAAGGGAGATTGGGAGAGTTGGGAAGAAACAGAGGCCAAAGAACCCATCATTTATGTCCCTGACAGCCATGGGAGCAGCCCGACTGCGGACGGGGACTCCTCCAATGGGACGCAGGGTAGAAGAGACGCTCCAATGGTGACAAGGAAAACACAGCCAGCAGGGACCCTCCGTCACGTATTGCAGGGGGCCCAGTCGAAGTGCTGTTCAAGGGTGATGTGCAAACCATAAACCAATTAGTAATTTGAGCCAGCGACCTTGAGTGTGACCCTAGCAAGTCACTTTCCCTCTGCGGGCCTTGGTTTTCCCATCTGTCAGACTGAAATTGCAGTCCCTGCTTACCTGTGAGAGCAGAGATGCTGCTCTCAATCTCCGTGCGTCTTGATGAAATCAGGTGAAAATAGAGCAGGATCTTTCTTGGAAGACAGAAGAATTTCTCAAGGACAGGCAGAGAGGGTTCAAGGAAGAAGAAGAAAAGGAAAGTTGCAGGCAAAACAGCATGCTATTGAGAGTGTGGCTAGGCTCGTGCCGGCCTGGGTTCGAATTTCAGCTCCTTCACTTGCTAGCGGAGTGACCTTGGGCAGGAAAGTCACTTCCCCTCTCGATTTCCTCCACTGTCAGTGGAGTATAAAGATGGCAGCTGCGGTGAGGATGAAACGAGATTGTGCCTATGAACCGGTGAGCTCAGCGTCGGCGACATCATACATTCTCAGTAAACTCTGGGTACTGCGTCTACCCTGGGTACGGTGGCAGTGCCGTGAACCATGGTCAACAGTGTTTTCCAAAGTTGCCACGATAATATCTCTTGTTCATCATGCTCTTCTGCAACATCTCTTTGCCTCTTCC
The DNA here is from genome assembly GCA_963575035.1 of Avahi laniger. NCBI lineage: Eukaryota > Metazoa > Chordata > Mammalia > Primates > Indriidae > Avahi > Avahi laniger. Next base: position 92,605 of record CAUYSK010113551.1, read on the forward strand.
TCACCAAGAGGTGGAGCCTAATTCCTTCTCCCTGAATGTGGGCTGGTCTTAGTGGCCCCGTGTGTAACCAGTGAAATGTGGTGGAATGACACAGCATGATTTCTCAGGCTGGGTCAGAAAAGATCATGCAGCCTCCTCCTAATTCTCTTGGGATGCATCTTCTCTAGATGTTCTCTCTTGAGATATTCCCTCTTGGAACCCCGCCGCCATCCTGGGAGGAGCCCAAGCTACATGCAGGTACTTCTGTTGACAGTCCCAGCTGAGCCTGGCATTCCAGCGATGCCAGCCTAGACATCAAACGTAGGATTGAGAACCTTCCTGATGATTCCAGCACCCACTGTTCAAGTTACTGCCAGCCAAGCGTCCTCCAGGCTTAAGCTCCAGACAGCACAGAGTTTAGACAAGTCATCCCCAAGCACCTTGTCTGATTTCCTGACCCATAGAATCCATGAGCTTAATAAGATGATTGTTGTTTTGCACTATTAGTTTGTTACGTGGCAACAGATAACTGGAATGTGAGCTGTGTGCCAGTGAGGTCCAGGACCTCTTCTCCTGGTTATTACTTTGTTACCAGGACTTGCCCCAAGGGATCCTGCCAAAGGGCTGGGCATTTTGGGAATTAGCATGACAAGACAATGTCTTTTTCTTTTCCCTCCTCGGCATGTTAGACCAGAGTCCTTAGGCATATTTATGATGTAGCAATGATACTGACGACAAGAGACACCACAAATAATACAAATTACAAAACTGGATGGATAATATCATTTTAGATTAACAGATTCCAAAGAGCGACATCTCAGAAGGAAGCTTTATATTAGTAACAAAATAGTAACAAAAACAGGCTACTGTAACTGACAAGTGATAATTATAATAATGGCAATAGTAATTGTATCAGCTAGAATTTCCACTGCAAGTGACAGAAAAGCTATGAGTGGCTTAAGCCCAAAAGGCAATTGATTAGCTAAATGCAATGGTTTTAGGAATGGCTTGATCCAGGGACTGGGTCTTTTTCTGGCTTTCTTTCAGGATTGGTGTCTTTCTCTCTCTCCCTCTCTATGGTAAATCTTCCTCAGTCTTGCTTTTCACAAAGTGGTGGCTCCGACAATCCTAGGCTTGCATCCTCACGTCTGATAAGAGAGCATGCCTCTCCATCGAAAGAACAAGCGCAAGTCTATGATGTATGCATCCCATTGGTTCTAACATGGTCACGTGGTATGTGAGAATCCCCAACGCAGGAAGGCGCTATCATTGGCCATCCCATTTCTGTAGTTGGGAGTGGAGTCATAGCACCTAAACCACATGAACTGAGAGTTAGGGGAAGGGCAGTTCCCCAGGGAAAACAAGAACGATGTTATTAGAAAGAGGAGAGTTTCTGCTGAGTGGCAAAGACTTGCACATGTGGACCACAGCAACTATTTACCATGTGCCTCGATTGTGCCAAGCACCGTATCTGTGCTGTTATCACGTAATCCTGCCAAGCCATTATTGTCCCTGTTTTGCAGCTGAAGCAACTGACTCTCAAAGAGGCCAAATCACTTGCTTAAGGACCCACAGTGACAGCACTGGAATCGGAATATGGTCACCTGACTGCAAAATCCATGCCTTGCCCCTCTATGCCCAGAAGTCCACCACCTTTTTTTACACCAGGAAAAAAAAAAGCAAAAAATCAAAACGCATGTGCTGCATGATTTTCTCACATACGACATGTCCTGAGTGAGGGGTCAGGCTCAATTTCTGCTGCGAGACCTGCATTCCACCCTTCTCTCTCCCACTCCAGTAAGCATTCTAGAATTCAAGAGAACAGAAATGAGGCCGTTATAAGACCAGCCTTAAGACTTTGTCTAATTTTTATTATAAAAAATTCAAACACAAAGTAAGCAGAACAGTGTAAGTGCCCGTCCCGCAGTACTCACCGCCAGCTTCAACAATGACCAACATCTGTGTGGCCGCGTCCTCTGTCCCTCCCCGCGCTCTGCTCTTCCCACCTGACAGTGATGTCGAGGACGGTTTTCACAGGTTTGTTTATTTTTTTAAAATCTACTTGAATTTATTTTTTTTTAAAGTACAAGGATCTTTTGTGGGGAAGTGAAGTCCTAAAACCAGCGAGAAAGGCGAAAACCACACACACAGGATGCTCCTTTAAGCACCGTGGTCCCTCGGGGATGGGAACGGTTTGGCATTTCCTCATTGGTAGTGTCCAGATGAAGTGGCCAGCTGGCATTTGGGAGCGTGTTGTGCAAAAACTGTCATCGTAACCTCTAGACTCGATCTCAGCACACGGGAACCACGGAGACCCCAGTAGTTGCTGTGGTCCACAAGTGCAAGTCTTTGCCACTCAGCAGAAACTCTCCTCTTTCTAATAACATCGTTCTTGTTTTCCCCTGGGGAACGTTATGCCCACTTTGGGGCACGTGCTCACTCAGTGGGATGATGGGCAGATCCCACCGCTGCTATTTAAATTCTCTTCCTCTCTCTAGCTTTGTCTCCTACTAGCACAAATAAATGGATGCTACTATTCCACTCTCTAGGTCTTCCAGACTATAGTACATATTTAAATCCCCCCAATGCTGAGCGCTCGTGACACGTGCTCAGGGCTTGGGCCACAGCCGCATCATGCAGTGTGCACCCCACGTGCGTCTCAGCAGCGACAACCCCGGTGAGAGGCGAGGGCAGAGGGGGCAGGTTGCAGCCACCCGCACCCCAAGTCCTGCAGCATCCGGGGCTCTCTCTGCCCAGTGCCTGCCGGATCGTCCTCGCCTTGCGGCCTGAGAGGGAAGCAGTACACCCACCTCCCACGGCCCGCCTTCTGGGGCCGGCCAACTGGCTGGGCCATTAACCAGCAAAGCCACAGCAGCAATAAAATTAATTTCCTTCCTAATATATACAAGACTTTCTTCAAGAGAATTATGGACCGACGTGATCAAAGCGTGTAAGTGGTGTGCTTATGCTATCAGTTTCAACCCCTCAGTGCCCTCCTGTCAAAACAAAATCCTCAAGAAAGGCTTTGAGGGGAGTCACATGGGCATAATGGCTTTCCAAAAGAGAGCCCTAAGTACTTGGTAACGTATACAGAGCCGACTATTAGATCGGCTGGTGTAATTGTCCTTATATTTTAATGTAAACACGCTTATATTAGCCGGGCACTTCATCCCTCAGCAGACCTGGAGATGCGGGGCAAGCGGGGCGGGGTGGGGGCGGGGCGGGAAGATGGCTTTAGTGGGAACATCAGCAGGGGAGGGGGCTGTCAAGGCAGAGACGTGGAGAGGAGGTCAGGGGGCCTGGAGGGGAGGGGGACTGCAGGGAGGGAGGCAGAGGCAAACGGAGGAGACCTATCTGGCTTTTATTAATAACACTAATGCCTGGCTCCTGGGTGGCACTCTGAACTGTTGTTTTCCCCAGAGAGTTTTCCCATTTAGGTTTTGCTTTGCCCTCGAGGCAACCTCCGCAAGGTGGACTGGGAAGGAGAAGGACCCATTTCATGGATGGGTAAACTGAGGTGCGGAGACTGGGTTTTATGTCCTGGCAGGAAACAGATGTGCACTCACAGGGGTAAAAGAGAGTGGAATGAAGGAGTCATTTGCAAAGCAGTGGGCATGGCTTTAGGGAACTCACAGGGATGGTGAAGAACCCCGAGGCTAGCAAGGAGGGAGAAATTATTGATATTGCCACCTTGAGACCTGAAGGGAGAGGGTGACATAGAGGTTTCCAGAATAAACACTTTGACCTCTCTCTTTCCGCCCTGTTCTGTTGGTCTCCCATAGGCAAAAAACCCAACAGAAAGATAGAAAACAAAGGAGCCTGGATGTCAGCCCAGCCTCCCAGAACACAGGGCGAAGAAATCGAAGGGGCCAATGAAGAATTTTCAGCTCAAAGTTCAAAGGGACAGTTGGAAGGCACCCTCAGGCTTTCTGCCACCAAGCCTCATCCTCTCTGACAGCTAGCGACAGCTACTCACTGGAGGGATTGGCTCTCAGCTGCATGCCACTCAGTCGACTGGCTGGTAGGATTTGAAACTTCTCAAAGTTCCAAACTTTGGCTGTATTTTACGAACCCACCAGCGCTCTGCACCAAAATTTCTCTGTGGGGTGAGAGCATATTTTCACAGAGTGAGTGCAGATAAGAAGTTGGGTGCCCGAAGCCTGGATAATAATAGAATGACAGCTGATGATTCATCATCAGTGCTCTTCAGAGCCCGCTGATAGCACATTGGCCAGCCTTTCCCCTTTGCCCCACCAGAACCGCCGTCCCCATTCATGGGATTCCTGCCCAGAAGGGATTTCCGTAGCCCCGTACCAAGCATGGTGGCTACCGTTTATATGGGCCTCCCATGTGCCAGGGGCATGCCAAGTGGTCCCTTACATCGACCCATTTAATCTTTATATCCTCACAACCACCCCAGGAGACATATAATAGCATCTACATTTTACAAGAGACAGAGGCCTGGCTGGGCAGAATCAAGAGGGAATGTGGGGCAGTGGTTAGGAGAACAGCGAGTGGAACCAGACGGCCGGGGTTCAAATCCCAGGCCTGACACTTCCCAGCCAGGGGCTTCTGCATAAGTCACATGGGCTCTCTGTGTCTCGGTCCCCTCATCTGTAAACAGGGGATAATAAAGGTGTCTCCCTCACAGGGATCTTGCAAAGATTGAATAAAGCTCTTTGAAGGGTACTTGACTTATAGCAAGCTTGGTATGAGTGTTAGCTCAGAGAAAGTTCTCATGTCAAACTAAATAAGCTGCCCA
>CAUYSK010113552.1:0-18360 GCA_963575035.1 Avahi laniger
CTTAAGGTTTCATGCCTTAGGTTTAAGTCTGTTATCCACCTTGAGTTGATTTTTGTGAGAGGTGAGAGGTGGGGGTCTAGTTTCAATCTTCTGCATGTAGCTATCCAGTTTTCCCAGCACCATTTATTGAAAAGAGATTCTTTTTCCCAGTGTATGTTTTTGTGAGCTTTGTCAAAGATTAGATTACTGTATGTAGATGGTTTCATCTCTGGATTCTCAGTCCTGTTCCAGAGGTCAATGTCTCTATTTTTCTGCCAGTACCAAGCTGTTTTAGTTACTACAGCCTGGTAGTACAGCTTAAAGTCCGGTAAGCTGACACCTTCCAGTTTGTTCTTTTTACTTAAGATTGTTTTGGCTATACGAGGTCTTTTCTGGGTCCATATAAAGCTGATATAACTTTTTTAAAAATGTAAGGAAACATTATCACATGTTACGACATGGATGATCCTTGAGGACATTATGCTAAGTGAGATAAGCCAGTCACCAAAAGAAAAATACTGTGCGATTTTACTTTTATGAGGTATCTAAAGTAGTCAAATTCATGGAAACAGAAAGTAGAATGCTGGCTGCCAGGAACTGGGTGGAGGGGAAAATAGGGAGTTGTTGTTTAATAGGTATAGAGTCTCAGATTTGCAAGCTAAAAAGTTCTGGAGATCTGTTTCATAACAATGTGAATATACTTAAGATTATTAACTGTACACTTAAAATGGTTAAGATGGTAAATTTTATGTCTTGTGCTTTTTACCACAATTTAAAAAATACATTATATCTAGAGTAGCTCAACAAGAATATTGCCAATTCTGTATCTTCCAACCAGAGAATATAGTTGCTAACAACATTTAATAAGTTTCACCTACAGTACTCACCTAGCCTGTGAAATATATTTTTAGACCATTGATTTCAGGAAACATACTTTCAAATGAAAAGTGAATGACCATCTCCCTTGGTGTACAGAGTACATCCACAACAACACTTACAGTAATTATTTTGCTGTGAGTACTACCAAAAGTAACATTGAAGTTCATTTTCCATATAGTTTCAGCCATCTTTAGGGAAGCAATTTATGAAATATGGCACATATTTGTCTCTAAATTTTTTAAAAAATATTTCAATCTATGTGAAATGACCACTATAAATAAGGCTAATGGCCTTACCCATGGACTAGGTCTGTTTTTCACATCATGACAAAAATAAGCCCCTCCCGCCTAGGGGGCTGTTTATTCCTAGGTCAGAAAACTGTATCTGCTAAATTACCAGTAAACAAAATACTATACTTCCTGCAAATGAGCTATTTCATATTTTAGCTCCCGGGCCAAAAGTTAGTACACCAGTTTCTTGGGAGAAATTAGTACAGTTCAGGGTTCATTTATTTTATTATAACTGTAGGGATAAAATAAACTTCAGAAGTTTTATTGTTGTTAAAATACATGCCTCTTAGAGGCATTTTATTCAATCAAGAATTTTCTCTTCTTTTAAAAATATTGTTTATAAATAAATGTGCATCTTACCTTTTACCAATGGTCAAAATGGAGTCATCCTTCACAGTTTCCCATAGAAAAAGTCACCATGATCTGCTCATTTTATCAAATAACATTATAAGATCCATTCATTTTGATCAATAGCTGGTGTTGTGCATGTGAAGAGTATAGACTGTGGAACAACATATCCTGGAGTTGTTCCAAGCTTATCTACTTCCTAACTGTGATCTTCAGCAAAGTGCTTAAATTTTCTGTGCCAGTTTCCTGAAAATGGATATAGCAGTAATTTTTATTGATATGATTGTTGTAGTAAGTGACTTATTATATAAAAAGCTAAAAATGGGATTGGCACATACCTAATGCTAAATAATATTAGCTATTATCAATATTGTCTCTATTAGCATCATGTAGTTTGAAGTTCTGTGGTCTCATCACTGAAGATCTACAACAACCTCTGTATTGGTCCACTTCAATTCCATCCCCAAATATCCTCTATAATGACCAACTTACAGTGCAAATCTGATAGCATCACTCCTACACTTATAATTCATCCACAGCTTCCTACCATTGGCACGACAAAAGACAAAAGTTCCTAATATGGAAAATAAGAGCCTCCAAGACTGGATACCATATTATCTCTTCAGCCCTATCTCACACCATCCAGCCTCTCTCATTACATCCCAATAGCACTTAACTATTGATGGTTCCCAGAGTAGGTCATGTCATATCATGCCTTCATCTGAGTGAAATCATGCTATGCCCAACTGAATTTCTTTGTTTGATTGGTTTCTCTGGCCACTAAGGCCCATTTTCTCACCTACATGGTAAGCAAAAGGTACCGAGGAATTAATACCTCCCAGGAAAAACTCTCAATCTTTGACTAACAAGAGCTGGTGTCTAAAAACTCCAGCTCCTTTGTCCCTTAGGTATCACTTGGGAATAACTCAAGAGTGCATATTCCACACTGTCCCCCAGAACTTCCTAGCAGGTTTCAAGCACAGTTTCCCATAATAACTGCTTGAAAATTAACTTTTTATTGGCTTCTATCTGTTCATCATTTTACTTCCTCCCTGGTATGTTCTGGTATCACCTCCCAAATAAATTACTTGTTCTTGTGTCATAGTGTTGAGGTCTGTTTCTGGGGGATCTCAAACTAAAAACTTACTGCATCAATTCAGGTAATTAACTTTATTTACCAATAAAGCCAGACTCCAAAAATCTTATCACTAAGCACAATCAAAGTTTGTTTCTCACTTTTATGAAGTCTAATGAAGACTGGTCAACCCTTCTCCATATTATAGACACACTAACTGGAGCACACAGTTTCCTGGGTCATATAAGCAGGCAGAATAGGATGGAAGAGGCACTCTCACTCTTAACTGCCTTAGTTAAGAAGTGGGAGAGACATGGCCAAGATGGCAGACTAGAAGCAGCCTACACATGCTTTTATCATGAAGAGGATCAAAAGTGGTGAGCAGATATTCACCTTTGGATTGATCATCCAAGAGAGAGCACAAGGAATCAACAGAGAGGTGATGGGAAGCTCCCAAAGTGAAGGAGAAGGAACTGGGGTGATCCACATGGCAGGATCAGAGGTACACAGGGAAGGCACATGCATGAGGGGAAGGTACAGAGGAAAAAATCCCAGGACTCCACACTTCCCCCATGAACATTGCAATCAGAGGTACAGAAACGCCCCTTCACTGAAGTAGGTCACTGAACTGACACCGGAGGTGACTTGAGACTCTGAAGCATCATTGCTCTGGAGAGACGGCACAGCAGGGTCCTGCTGGGTTATGAATCCTGGATGTGTTGCTTGTACCATTTTGGGGTCCCAGCTCCAGAGTGCTGCATCTACCCAGGAGTCAAATCCCTTGCTGCTGCCTCCCCATCACCCCTGCCAGGTTGGGGAGGGAGCGGGAAGGCTGAGTGCTCTTGCCTGTGCCCCATGGATGGATGTCATATGCCCCACCACTGTGCATCCATGGACCTGGTGCCCACTGCCACAGGCTGAGAAGCCCCACCCAGCCACATACGTGGCAGGACCCAGACAGAGAGAGCTTCTGTGACTCTAGGTGCCTACTACTGCCATCTGAGTGGCACAGCTGCTGCCACCATCACCTGAGTAATGCCACCACCAACAGAACTGAGTGGAGCAAACACTCACACCACAGTGTGCTGACCCTCACTTCCGCTGCCAGACCTGGGCTGGGTGAATGCTCATGTCGTGCATGCCCACAGTCCATAACAATCACAGAGGAAGGGGAGAAGCAGTAGAGCAGCAGTGTTAAAGGCTTTCAGTGCATCTACCCCACTCTTGCCTGGTCAATTTTCCAGAGTAGAACTCAAGTGTGTCATCCAGGGACTTCTCCCTCACTTCACTGAGCAAAAGAGATGCCAGCAGAGGAGAGCAGGTCTACTGCAAAGCTGTCTGTCCAGAGCTGAGAGAAGAGGTTTCAGATGAGAAGAAAGCAACATAAGAACTCTGGCAACATGAAAAAAGAGGCTGTTTTGATACCGCAACAGGATCATAATAGTTTTCCAGAAATGGACTCCAACCAAAAGAAAATTGTTGAAATGTCAGATATTGAATTCAGAATATGAATGACAAGCAAGATCAATGGGATTGACAAGAACATTGAAAACAAACACAAAGAAACCAAAAACAAAAACAAAAACAAATCTCAGGACATGAATGAAAATTTCACTAAAGAGATAGATAATGTAAGAAAAAATATAGGAGAACTTCTAGAAATGAAAGAGTCATTTTAGGGAACTTTAAAATATAGTAGAAAGTTTTAGCAACAGATTAGACTAAGCAGAAGGAAGAATTTCAGAGCTTGAAGACAGACTTTTGAATTAACCCCATTAGCCAACAATATATAAAACAGAATAAAAAAGAATGAACAGTCATTCAGAGTAATATGGGACTATGCAAAGCAAACTAATATAAGAGTCATAGGTATCCCTGAGGGAGAAGAAGAAAAAGTAAAAAGGATGGAAAATATATTTGAGGAAATCATTAAGGAAAACTTCCTGGCATCCCTAGAGATCTAGATATCCAAATACAGGAAGGCCATTGAACAACTGGAAGATTCATGGCAAATAAGACATCAGTATGGCCAAAGTTAAATCAAAGGAGAAAATCCTACAAGTTGTGAGACAAAAGCATCAAGTACCTTACAAATGAAAACATATCAGACTAATGGCATACTTGTCAGTAGAAAGCTTGCAAGCAATAGAGGATTGGGGCCCCATTTTTAGTCTTCTTAAACAGAGTAACTGCCAGCCAAGAATTTTGTATCCTGCAAAACTAAGTTTCATAAATGAAAGAGAAATAAAATCTTTCCCAGACAAGCAAACACTAAGGCAATTCGTCACTACTAGACCTGCCCTATAACAAATGCTTCAAAGTTCTGTATACATGAAATAGAATAATCAATACCCACCAGTTTAAAAACACTCAAAAGTTAAAACCCAGAGCTCTTATAAAACAGTACACCTGTTTTATAAGAAAAAACAAAACAACTAGGTAACAATCAACATCATGAACAGAACAGTATCCCATATATTAATATTAACACTGACTGTAAATGGTGCCAACGCTCCACTTAAAAGATATAGATTGGCTGAATGGATAAAACACACACACACACACACACACACACACACACACAAACCAAATACTATATGCTGTCTCCAGGAAATGTACTTAACTCACAAATATTCTTGACTCAAAGTAAAGGGGTGGAAAAAACATTCTGAGAAAATGGAAACAAAAAGTAAGTAGTTGTAGCTATTCACATATCAGATAAAACAGACTTTAAATCAACAATGGTAAAAAAAGACAAGGACAATCATTATATAATGATAAAGGGAGGAATTCAGCAAGAAGATATAACAATCCTAAGTATTAATATATATGTATCTAAAACAGGAGCTATCAGATTCATGAAACAAATTCTATTAGATCTAAGCAAAGAAATAAATGGCCACATCATAATTGCTGGGGACTTCAACGCTTCACTAACAGAACTGGACAGATCATCAAGGCAAAAAAATCAACAAATAAACACTGAACTTAAATGGGACTCTAGAACAAATGAACCTAACAGGCATTTAAGGAACATTCTGCCTCAAAACTGCAGAATATACATTCTTCTCTTCAGCACTTGGAACATTTTCTGAAACAGATCATATGATAGGCCACAAAACAAGTCTTAGTAAATTCAGAAAAATGGAAATCATACCATGTATCTTCTTAGAACACAGTGGAATAAAACTAGAAGTCAATTCCAAAAGGAACTCTAAAATCTACACAAAGTCATGGAAATTAAACAACCTGCTGCTGAATGATCCTCGAGTCAATGAGGAAATTAAGATGAAAATCAAAGGATTCTTTAAAATGAATAAAAAAGTGACACAAGCACCCAAAAATCTATGGGATACAGAAAAAGCAGTGCTAAGGGGGAAGTTCATAGCCTTAAATACTTACATAAAAAAGCAGAGAGATCACAAATTAACAACTTAATGTCACACATCAAAGAACTAGAAAAAAAGCTAGCATAAGAAAAGAAATAACAAACCTCAAAGCAGAACTAAATGAAATGGAAACAAAAAAAATACAAAGCATCAACAAAACAAAAAGTTGGTTCTTTGAAAAGATTAATAAAATCAATAGACCACTAGCTAGATTAACCAGAAATAGCAGAGAAAGGACACAAATAAGCTCAATCATAAATGAAAAAGGGGACATTACAACTGATACCAAAGAAATGCAAAATATTATCCATGACTACTATGATAACCTCTATGCACACAAACTAGAAAATCTAGAAGAAATGGATAATTTTTGAAAACACATGAACTACCAAGTTTTAATCATGAAGAAACAGAAATCCTGAACAAAACAATAATGAGTAATGTGATTGAAACAATAGTAAAAAAAAAAACAAAACAACTCCCAACAACAAAAAAAAGTTCCAGACCAGAAAAATTCTGGTAGCCAAATGCTACCAGACCTACAAAGAATGGGCATCTATTCTACTGAAACTCTTTCATAACGTCAAGAAAGAAGGAATTATCCCTAACTCATTCTACAACACCAATATCACCCTGATACCACAGCAAGGAAAGGACACAACAGAAAAGGAAAACTAAAGGCCAATATCCCTGATGAATATAGATGTAAAAATCCTCAACAAAATATTAGCAAACTGAATTCAATGGCAAATCAATAAGATAATTCGCCATGATCAAGTTGGTTTCATCCTAGGGATGCAAGGATCATTTAATATACACAGATCAATAAATGTGATGCGCCACATAAACAGAAGCAAAAATAAAGACCATATGATCATCTTAAGAGATAAAGCATTCCATGACATCTAGCACCCTTTCATGATAAAAGCCCTAAAAAGTAGGCAGAGAAGGAACATACCCCAAATTTCAAAAAGCCATACATGACAAACCCACAGTCAACATCTTACTGAATGTGGAAAAGTTGAAGGCATTCCCCCTAACAACCATAACAAAACAAGGATGCCCACTGTCACCACTTCTATTCAACACAGTACTGAAAGTCCTAGCCAGAGTAATCAGGCAAGAGAAAGAAATAAAAGGCAACCAAATCAAGAGGAATATACTATCTCTGTTTGCCAATGATTTGAATTTATACCTAGAAAGCCCTAAAGACTCCACTGAAAGATTCCTAGAATTGATAAATAAATACAATAAGTGTCAGATTACAAAATCAATGTACACAAATCAATAGCATTTCTATATACTAATAATGGTCAAGCGCAGAGTCAAATCAAGAACTCCATACCATTTACAATAGCTACAAAGAAAATAAAATACCTAGGACTATACTCAACCAAACAGGCAAAAGATCTCTACAAGAAGAACTACAAAACATTGATGAAAGAAATCACCCAGATGACACAAATGGAAAAACATTCCATGCTCATAGATTGTATAATAATAATCACCATTGTTAAAATGCCCATACTACCCAAAGTGATTTACAGATTCAACACAATTCCCAACAAAATACCAACATCTTTTTTCACAGATCTAGAAAAATAATCCTAAACTTCATATAGAACCAAAAAAGAGCCCATACAGCCAAAGCAATCCTAAGAAAAAAAGAACAAAGCTAGAGGCATCACATTGCCAGACTTCAAGTTATACTACAAAACTATGTAACCAAAACAACATGATAGTGGAATAAAAGTAGACCAATGGAAGAGAATAGAGAACCCAGAAATAAAACCATCTAGCTACCACCAACTGATTTTTGACAAATCGGACAAAACATACACTCAAGGAAGTATGCCCTATTCAATAATCGGTGATGGGAAAACTAGATGGCCACATGCAGAAGAATGAAACTGGATCCCTATCTCTCACTACATACAAAAATTAACTCAAGATGGATTAAAGATTTAAATGTAGGACCTGAAGCCATAAAAATTCCAGAAGAAAACATAGGTAAAACTCTTCTAGACAGTGGCCTAGTCATAGAATTTATGAGTAAGACCCCAAAAGCAAATACAGAAACAACAAAAATAAATAAATGGAACTAAACTAAAAAGTTTCTGCATAACAAAGCAAATAATCCACAAAGTACATATACAATCTATAGAATGGGAGAAAATATTTGGAAACTATACATCCAAAAAAGGGCTAATATACAGAATCTACAAAGAACTCAAACAAATGAGCAAGAAAAAAACAACCCCATCAAAAAGTAGGCAAAGGACATGGATAGACTCTTCTCAAAAGATATATGAAAAATATATGAAAAAATGCTCAACCTCAGTAATTATCAAGGAAATGCAAATTAAAACCACAATGAGATACTATCTTACTCCTGGAATTGTCTTTATTAAAAAATCAAAACACTTTAGATGTTGGCGTGGATGTGGTGAAAAGGGAATGCTTACATGGTATTGGTGGTAATATAACTTGTACAACTGCTATGGAAAACAGTGTGGGGATTCCTCAAAGAACTAAAAGTAGATCTACCATTAGATTCAGCAATCTCACTTCTGGGTATCTACTCAAAGGAAAAGATGTCATTATTACAAAAAGACACCTGTACTTGAATGTGTATCACAGCACTATTCACAATTGCAAAGATATGGAATCAACTCAAGTGCCCATTAACTGATGAGTGGACAAAGAAAATGTAGTATACACACACACACACACACACACACACACACACAATGGAGTACTACTTAGCAATAAAAAGGAATGAAATAATGTCTTTTGGAGCAACTTGGATGGACCTGGTGCCATTATCCTATCTCAGGAATGGAAAACCAAATACCGTATGTTCTCATTTATAAGTGGGAGTTAAATGAGGATATATATGGTCATAAAGAGGTTTAACAGACGTTGGAAACTAAGAAAAGGGGTGGGTGGGAGTGACGTGAGAGAAAAAAATCTATCGGATACAATGTATACTATTCTGGTGATGGGTACACTGAAAGCCCTAACTGCAGTACTATATAATTCATCCATGTAACAAAAAACACTCGTATTCCTAAATCTATTGAAATAATAATAATAAAAAAATACTGAATATATGAGTCCCTTGGAAAAATAAAAAAGAAGTGACTTATGCTATTTATATTCATAGTCCATTGGCTAGAACCACTCACATGGCCAAACTTCAGTGCAAAGCAGCTTATAAAATACATATGGGATAAATTTTGGGCACCAATTGTTTCTCATATACCTACCCTGACATTTTCTGACAAAGTCCATTAAGGCTCAACACCTCAGTCCCATCATACTGGATCAGGTTTCCTGCCTATGTGATTCCATGGTGCTTTTTAAAATTCTTTATTCGCTATATCAATATAATTTATGTTTTTCCTGGTTAGGCTAAACTACCACCCAATGAGTTCCTTGAATACAGAGACAATATCTTACTTTTCTTTTAATCCTAACTCTTTTAATTTTTTTTATAAAAATTGTATATATTTATGGTGTACAACATCCTCTTTTCATACGCATACACATAGTGAACTGATTACCACAGCCAAGCTAATTATTATATACATCTCTTCACACAGTTATCATTTTTTGTGTGTGGTTTGATGTAGTCCCACTTCTGTTGATTTTCACTTTTGTTGTCTGTGCTTTTGGTGATATATCCAAAAGATATTTGTCAAGGCCAATATCAAGGAGCTTTTCCCTATACTTTCTTGTAGGAGTTTCATGGTTTCAATACATTGTATTTTAAAAAATTGCTAAGAGAGTAGATGTTAAGTGTTCTCAGCATAAAAAAATAAGTATGTGAAGTGATGCATATGTTAATTAGCTCAAATGAGCCATTCCACATGTATACATATTTCGAAATATCATGTTGTACATAAGTACAATTTTTATTTCTCAATTAATATTTAAATAAATGCATAAAATATTTTTTTGCATGTGGATATCTGGTTTTACCAACACCATTTATTGAAGACATTATTCCTTCCCATTGTATCTTCTTAGTGGCCTTATCAAAAATTAGTTGACTGTATATTCTTGGGTTTATTTCTGGGCTCTCTAGTCTGTTCCATTGGTCTATATATCTGTTTTTGTGCCAATATCATACTTTATAATTTTTTGATTATTATTGCTTTGCAAAATAATTTCAAAACAGGAAGAGTGATAACTCCAAGTTTGTTTTTCTTTATGAAGATCGTTTTGGAAATTCACGGTCTTTTGTGGCTCCATTCAAATTTTAGAAGAATGTTTTCTATTTCTCTGAAAATTGCTATTGGAATTTTGATAGGAGTTGCATTGTATCTGTATATTGCTTAAGGTAGTGTGGACATTTTAACAATATTAATAGATTTCTTTTATCAAGTAGCTTATGTTGTCAGTATTTCATTAAAGATTATATTTTTTACTGATCAAATTCCATAAGCTTTTAGGCATATATCCCATGGTTGTCAGAATAGAAATCAATGCCTCAAGAGAAATTAGAAAGAGGTTGAGTGATTGTGTTTTATCCATCTCTCCTTCATAGCACCTGTCCAATTTCCTAGCACTGTTGGAAAATATGAGAAGAAATACTACTTTAAAACAGAGATTAGACTGGGTACATTGGCACATGCCTATAGTCCCAGCTACTCAGGAGGCAGAGGTGAGAGGATCGCTTTAGCCTAGGAGTTCAATGCTGCAGTGAGCTATAATTGTGTCACTGCACTCCAGCCTGAGTCTCTAAATAAATAAATAAATACATAAATAAATAATATTTATAAATAAATAAACACATATTTTATCAAGTGATTTTTACCTCTAGCTTTCAGATTTCCAGTTTGCAAAGTGTTTGTCCACATTTTATACTAATAAATGTGGTTTATATTTGGCTGATTTCTAGTAGACTTGGGTGATAATATAGTTATTTTTCTGTGAAATACTAAAATAATGTTTGTCTCCAAGTTTTACCAACAATTATCAAATTATTACGATTAATTCTTATCATAGATAATCTCTTTCTTCACAGTATATAATCTTGTGGGAGAGGGTCAGGGTAAAACAACATGTTTCATATTTACATGGGCTATACACATATAAGAGGAAAATAGTATATATGAAGAGAAATAGAACCTGTGTAAAGTGGCTCTATTTGAAGCAGCATGGCCAACTCAAGACCCTGAACATTACTTCTAAGAAAAACAACAAAAAGTTGCATAAAATATAAACATCTTTTTAAATGTCACCACTGATTTGGCAAGAAATAAAGAATAGAAAAACGACAAAAAATATAATGAAAATTGAAATCTCAGAATGTAATAGAGAAATAACAGCAGCCTTTGTCCGCAGGGCATCTGTAAACCTTGGTGACCTTGAACAGAGCATTCTCTGCTGCTACAAAAGCAACAGGGACAAGAGCAGAGCCTGAAGCTTGCCCAAGGCTGGAGTCCAATACAACTCCAAGGATAAAGCTAGGACCCAAAAGGGACAGACCTTCCATGTAACAGTAATGAGAAATAAACTTGGCACATCACGGAGACAGCTAGGAAACTTGCCTGTCTTGACATTCACATTGTATGGAGCAGGGAAACAACCTCCCCTGAGAATTTTTAAACACAAACAGTCCTCACACAAGCTTTCAGCCCAAACGCATATAATCAGAAACCTCAAGAGGAGTATTTAAGATAACTGTTCTGGACCCTCCCCCCAGATGACTGGCAGAATCAAACAAATCCTCTTTGAGGGAAATCATCGCAACCCATCCCTCAAGGAATTTCCACAGGTAACAATCTAAGGAACATGAACTCACAGAAAGGAATATACAAAAGCCACGAGAAACCAGTTACTGTAACTGAGAGGCAGAATATGATGTGCAAAGAATTCCAATGTTAGAATCATCAGACCCAGAATACAAAATAACTATGTTCACATATTTCAAAATATGAATAGAAGTTTGAAAATTTAAACAAAAAATATGAAACAATAAAAATACAAAAGCATATTGGAAATAGAATTAAGAAATTGTAGAAATGAAACCCATAATAAAATCAAAATTAAAAATTTGATAGTAAGTTAAACAGCAAATTAGACAGCTGAGGAGAGAATAAATAAATGAAAGATAGCTCCATAAAAACTCCCCAGTATGCATCTCAGAGAGACAATGAGCTAGAAAATGTGAACAAGACTAAATAAATTATGTATATATAAAGAGTTTAGTTAAAAAGGTAAACTAAAGCACAATAAAAATTTTTAAAGAGTTTATTTGATCAAACAATGGTTCATGAATTACACAGCTCCAAATCACAAGTGGTTCAGGAGCTCCACAGAGGAAACACAAGAGGGAGGCTGGTATAAGATGGACACAGATGTAAAGCAAAGAAAATATTTGATTGGTTAGTTATATAATTGCCTTACTTGGTCTATTCCATTGAAAAGTCCCTAGTTATATAATTACAAGTTTGTTGGCTTCTTCCGATTGGATCAGCTTAAGTTCTGTTTTTCTTTACCATAGATATTTACAAGAAATAGCTCAAGTTAGGTTTCCCTTATGTTTGCAAATTAAGACAGTTTAAGGTCAGTGATGAGGCCTAACTGGTTTTGTCTGCTCAGAGATTCTTCAAGCCTAGTCTCTATTTTAATTTACTTTAACAAACTAAAAATTTTTTTCTTTTTTTTTTTGAGACAGAGTCTGGCTCTGTTGCCCAGGCTAGAGTGAGTGCCATGGTGTCAGCCTAGCTCATAGCAACCTCAAACTCCTGGGCTCAAGCAATCCTCCTGCCTCAGCCTCCCGAGTAGCTGGGACTACAGGCATGTGCCACCATGCCCAGCTAGTTTTTTCTATATATTTTTAGTTGTCCAGATAATTTCTTTGTATTTTTAGTAGAGACAGGGTCTCACTCTTGCTCAGGCTGGTCTCAAACTCCTGAGTTCAAACGATCCTCCTGCCTCGGCCTCCCAGAGCGCGTCAGCCACTGCACCCGGCCTAAAAGAGTTTTATACAATGATGAAAACTTTCAGTTTGCCAGAAGGTAATAATAATTCCCAACTCTAATGATATAGTTCTAATAACGATACAGTCTCAAACTATATAAAGCACACACTGACAAACTTAATTGGGAAATTTCAACACTATCGCATACAGAGACTTTAACATATATCTGTAGTAACCAATAGATTAAGTCAATAAAAAATTAGCAAAACATAAGATGGGAATGCCACAATTAATACGTTTGATCTAATGAACATATATGTAACATTGCATTCAATGATCGAAGAATGTATATTTTCTGTAAGAACTTGGAGAACATTGTGAATACTGACCATGCTCTAGGCTATAAAGCAAATGGCAATACATTTTTTGTCTTCTTGCTCCCCCTATACCCCCATTCAGTCTATTCTCAACCCCACAACTAGAATGATCCTGTGAAAATTTTAGCTAGATGAGCTACACTCCACTTCAGATTCCTCCAATGACTTCTGACTCTGTCTCTCTGACCTCATCTCCTCCCATCTCTCTTACTCAGTCTGCTCCAGGCATTCTGGTCTCTGTTGTTCCATTAACACATTAAGCCTTATTCTACTTCTGAACTTTTCACTTACTGCTTCTTCTGCCACGAACTTTTCTGCAAATATCTGAACACTTACTCCCTCATCTCCTTTAGATCATTTCATAAATGTTGCTTTTTACTGAGGCCTTCACCAAACGTATTTCCCATAACTCAATCTCTATCCCTCTCCCATACTTTATTTTTCTCCAAATCATTTCCTACTATCTAAATTATTTACTTTTTCATCTGTCTCTCCTCTCTAGAATGTGAACTCCTGCAGCCTGCAGTTTTTATTGTTTTATTTACTGTTCTATCACTAGTGACTAGAGTCCTAGTACTAAAGTTTCTGGTACTTTCTATATGTAATAAATAACAGTTGAATAAACAAAGAATGAATGAATTTGGAAATTTAAAAGAACTTTTTATAAAATCCTTGAGTGAGAAAAAATCATAATGAAATTATAAAATATTTCAAACTAAATAACTAAAACTATACACAACAAAATGTAGCTAAAGTGGTACTTAGAGGAGTTTTTAAAATCTTTAATACATATATTGGAAAAGAAGAATCATTAAAAAAATAATTAACCAGGCATCTAACCTAAGAATAAAAACAGAACAACATAATAAACCTAACCCAAATAGTAGAGAGTAAATAATAAAGATTATAAATAAATAAAATAGGAATAAAAGATAAGAGGTCAACCACGCCTTCCATTCAACAATATTTTAAAAACAATAATAAATCTCTGGTCATAATAATAAATCAAACAAAATAGAGAAGACAAAATAGAAAATATTATGAGTGAAAGAGATGATATAACTACAGCTATTACAGTGATAAAAGATATGGTAATGTTATGAATAATTTTGTTAATAAATTTAAAATATTATATGAAATGGGGAAAATTTCTGGAAAAATACAACTCACATAAACTGGTTCAATTAAAAAATATAAACCATTAAAATACAGAATCAATAGTTTGTCCTATAAAAAAAAACACACTAGAGTCAGATGGCCTTACAGGGAAGTTCCAGCAAACATGAAGTAACAAAGAATTCCAAGCATAAACCAAATTTTCCAGTAGAGAAAAAGGAAGACTACTTAAACTTATTGGATGATAACATAATAACCTTAATAACAATTTTCTTTTTTTTTTTTTGAGACAGAGTCTCACTTTGTTGCCCAGGCTAGAGTGAGTGCCGTGGCATCAGCCTAGCTCACAGCAACCTCAGACTCCTGGGCTCAAGCAATCCTCTGCTTCAGCCTCCGAAGTAGCTGGGACTACAGGCATGTACCACCATGCCCAGCTAATTTTTTCTATATATATATATTTTTAGTTGTCCAGATCATTTATTTCTATTTTTTAGTAGAGATGGGGTCTCGCTCTTGCTCAGGCTGGTCTCGAACTCCTGACCTTGAGCGATCCACCTGCCCCGGCTTCCCAGAGTGCTAGGATTACAAGCATGAGCCACCGTGCCCGGCCTAATAACAAAATTTTTTAAAGAGTAGTGTATTAAAAAGTTATAGGACTGGGTTTCTTTGAGAAATAGTTGGTTCTAGTATGGGCACTAGAAATATATAAGATGATCCTGGAGCATCTTGTAGTGCCAGAAAGTAAGACAGTGTTTGAAAAGAAAAAACAAAACAAAACAAAAAAGGACAATGATTGTGGTTTGTCAAAGGAGCACAGGAACCAACATTTGAGCAACAAAATAAATAATGTAGTATTGGATTATAACCAAAAGTATAAAATAAATATCCATGAGTCCATAGTGACATAAATAAATGATTGAATAAATAAATAATTGTAAGAAACAAGTCTCCCGTGAAGAAAAATTCCAAATAACTTATGTAAATACTCCTCCTTCAAGGAGATAGAGCATAACTCTCCACTTCTTAAGGGTGGACTGTGCATAGTGATTTCCTCCCAAAGAGTATGGTATGGAAAGTTATAAGAACATTTCATGAATGTAGATGCTCTACTCATAAACAAATTAACAACAATCTGAATATAGTCTTGTTGACTAAAAAGGATAAGTCATCATTACCAAATTGGTATCCCAGGAATTATTGAAATAGTAATAAAGTATTAATGTAATTCACTACTTTAAGAAACTAGAAGAGGAAAAAAACCCATACGATCACAAAAATAGAAGAATAGAACACGTCTGATAAAATTGAACATCCTTTCCTGATAAGAATTTTTAGAAAACTAGAAGTAAAAGGGAATCACTAACCTCTATCATTAACTGTTGAATGCAGATCAGCCATTGCTGGGGTGGGGGTGCTTATTCACTGCAAGGGAACATAAAGGTACTTATTGGGATGATGAAAATGTTTTATATCATGATGATGGTGGAGGTTACACAGTATAGTCATGTACACTAGTCAAAAGTCATTGAATTGTATTCTTAAAATTGATGAATTTTACTGTATGCATATTTTATTTCAATAAAGCTAACCAAAATCAAAAGAGAACTAATAACTTGATAAAGGACATCTACAAAACCAAAAACTACAAGAATTACAAAAATTCTTTGTCTACCCTCTTCTGTATCAACTCTTATTTATTCGCTGCTGCAGCAGCTGCTTCCATGCTGTCTTTAATGAGTTTACTCAGGAGCTACCTTCAAAAGCTCCCTCCCTTGGAGCTGCATGCTATACCTCTCTTTTGCAGAAACTGAGGTGCCAAGGGTTGTCTGCATGAACTCACCTGCATTCACACATGTGAAACCTAAAAGTACAGGTTAGTTAACAGCCCGTGAGTCCATCTTGACCAATAGAGTAAAAGAGCCCATGGATCAATCAGCGCTTCCTTCCTTCTCCCAGGTAGACAGTTCTGAGACATTTTTATAAAAGCTCCTCAGATAACCCCAAAGTCCATGAAGAGATGGATCAACAAAAACTTTATTTCATGCAGTTCTGGTGAAAGTATAAATTGGAAAACAGGTATTGTCCAATAAAAGTAAAGCATATTTCATGACTCACAATTCCACTCCTGAGTATATAACACTTTCACGTACTCCCTAAGCAATGCTTACAAGAATATTCTTAGCAGCATTGTTCTTAAAGGTGAAAAATGGAACCAGCCCGTGGCCTTCCACAGGAGAGTAGACACATATTCATTCATGAGAATATACCGTGGAACATAATACAACAGAAAAAAAGAATGAACAGCAGCTACCTGCATCAGTAGGGATGAAGTTCAAAAAAGAGCCACAGAAAAAGACATGTTGTAGGATCATATTCACATAGCACTAAATGAGGTAAAGCTAAATAGTACATTATTCTTCTGGTAAAAAAATATAAAGGAAAAGCAAGAGAATAATTAATACAAATTTTTGGACTGTGAGAACATCTAGGTTGAAGAGACAGAGGGGAGATCAGTGAGAAGCATACAGGGGCTCCAAGGTACTGATAATATTCTATCCAAATTTAGGGTTGGGTGCAGGAGTACTCAGTTAATTGTTATTGCTTATATTTATATACCTCCTCTTGTAAATATGTTGCATTTTATAATAAAACCTGTAATTGTGAAGCAAAATAATTTTAGGGTTGGCAATTTGCTCAGAGGCAGAAGCTGTCAGATGTGGACTTGCTTCTCTGAAGTGGAGAAATGCATTTACAATATTTAGGATGATTTGGGTCTACCACCCTCTGACAGCCTACCTACATCATGTAGGAATACCCATCCCACTTCATCCCATGCATGAAAGTTAGAACCCTGTTCACAAACCCAATGGAAATTGAAAAAAGAAAATCTTCAGTGGAGAAATTACCCACCATCATCCAGGCCATGGAGAACCCATGAAAACTTCCTCTTGAACAGGTGCCAGGCCTTGGACACCTTAAAGATCCATGGCAGCTACTGCCTATTCTCAGAGCATTTTTCTGCATTCTTCCTCTCCACTCTCCACTATGGCCCTTGTAGGTATCATCTCACTCCCTCAGGCCCATCTGGCTGCCATATGCCTGGATTTAACTTCCTGGTCTATACATTAGGGTTGAAACTCTGTTGACATGGTCTGCCTGGCTTCTCCCCAGGATGCAGCCCTGGACATTTCTTCCTTTATCTATATTCACTGCACTACCCATGAACAGGTATTGCTTTGGCCCAATGGCAGAGTATTTTCATCCTGCTTTTCTTGCTTTGTCATGAGGGAGGAAGGGACTGGTGCATCCACTTTAGATCTTTTAAATGCATATTTACATGATTCATATGATGCAAAAACAACTAACTTGGATGGAGCTGAGTACAAATATTGACTTAACTGCAGTACCCAAAGCAATAAAGTCAATGTTAAAACTCCAAAGAATGTTTCTAAGGTATGTGCCTATAAGCGGAATTATTGGATGAACAAAAAACAAGAAAATAACTCTAAATGCAAAACATTATAGAGGTTGAGTATTCCTTATCCTAAATGCTTGGGACCAGAAGAGATTCAGATTTCAGATTTTTCATATAGCCATCTAATCTTTGACAAAGCAGACAAAAACATACACTGGGGAAAAGAATTCTTATTCAGTAAATGGTGCTGGGAAAACTGCACAGCCACATGTAGAAGATTGAACCAGGATCCACACCTCTCACCACTCAGAAAAATCAACTCACAGCGGATAACAGTCTTAAACCTAAGGGATGAAACTATGAGAATTCTAGAAGAAAATTTTGGCAAAACTCTAATAGACATTGGCCTAGGCAAACAATTTATGAAGAAGACCCCAAAGGCAATCACAGCAACAACAAAAATAAATAAATGGGACCTGATCAAATTAAAAAGCTTCTGCACAGCCAAGGAAACTATCAGGAGAACAAACAGACACCCTGCACAATGGGAGAAAATAT
>CAUYSK010113556.1:0-14943 GCA_963575035.1 Avahi laniger
GTAGTCCCAGCTACTCGGGAGGCTGAGGCAGTAGGATTGCTTGAGACCAGGAGTTTGAGGTTGCTGTGAGCTAGGCTGACGCCACGGCACTCGCCCCAGGCAAGAGAGTGAGACTCTGTCTCAAAAAAAAAAAAAAAAAAACATTTGCAAGTCTAACTAAACTTAAGGTTGAAATTAATTCCTCAAAATTCTGGAATTAGCTATGTTTTTGTTTTTTTTTAGCCTACTGAATTGTATTTTCATTTTTGTGTATACGTGTTTTGTTCCAGTTTCCTTCAGATTTTTTTCTTCATGCTTTTGTCTTTTTATAACTTTAGAAATATTAAAGAAAGATTTCAATACTAAAAAAATATTTAAAAATACCAAACAAACCTTTGATTCTAGCATAAAATAATTTTGGTCACATTTTCATAACTTATTGGAAATATGATGCACACACGCACGCACATACACTTTGGTTTTAGATGAATGGGATTCCTGAAAAGTCTCTAGGCTGTCTTAGAAAACATTACAAAATATCTCAAGTTTGATCTATGTTGTAGTAGCAAATATGTGCTCTTTATAGAGATACAGAATCCATATTCTGAAATGTGTCTGTGTGTAACTTGAAAAGTGCAATGGAAATTTTTGTTGAAATGCAAAGATCTTGAAGCTTTGAAATACTTTCATTGTCATGTATACTATGAGTAGATTAGCTAACTTTTTAAAATAATAACTACTTTTAACATATAATATACATAGAGAAAAATACACAATACACATAAGCATATAGCTCAATTTTTGACAAACTGAGCAACTGATTTTTGAATTATAATTCTCAGGTGAAAGATGAATTTGGAACTATTCAGTATGTGCTGAGAAAGCCTAATAATGTGAGTACTGCAAAATAAGCATTATGATTTTGTGTTACTCCGAAGACTATTAATGTTATTTAACCACCTTCCCTGTTTGTCAGATTCCGTGCTCTTCCGAAATGGAGGTTCTGAGTCAGCCTGTAGTGGAGGTGTATTTTTTTCCTACTTTATCCCATCATTTTTGTAGTGATCTTATTGAATTTTGAGCATGAGAGTGCACCCAGCAGCACTAAAATCTTCTTCTCAGAGGATTTTGTGAGTACTTAAAGATTTTTATAAGATTTTTTTCTAATAGAAAACTATTTCTCTCAAACAGTCCTTAAGTTCAGAAATCATCACCTACGGCAACCGAAGACAAGAAACCAGTGATAGTCTGGTTTTATATTAACAGAGCAATACACGTAGTACCTAAAATAGTACCTAAAATGGATGCCAAATAATTTATTGAATTGCCCACTTCTTCTCATTTTGTTTTCTGAAGTTTAATAGTAAGCCCTCTGAAGCCTCAAAGCAGAAATCTTTCAGCTCCCTATTATCTTGTT
This sequence comes from Avahi laniger, assembly GCA_963575035.1. Taxonomy (NCBI): domain Eukaryota; kingdom Metazoa; phylum Chordata; class Mammalia; order Primates; family Indriidae; genus Avahi; species Avahi laniger. Next base: position 1,397 of record CAUYSK010113556.1, read on the forward strand.
CTGCTTATAGAAAGCAGAAAGGCTGAATTTTCTACACTTTAGGGAGAATTTCCCTGGATCAGTTTTCTATCTTGGTCTATTTAAACTAGATATCTCCTAGGTGCATTCATCTATTAATATATTGCAAGAGAATCTCTGAAAAAATATTTATATCTATAGTGGATAGTCTTGTTATATATAGATATATACATATATAGTTACAGTTATATAATATATGTAATTCACAATATATATTAAATATTATAATTAGATATATAGTTGTTTTAGTTATAGTTATATATGTTATATATAAGATATATGTTATATATTTTATAATTATGTATATAGTTGTTTTGGAGTGAAACATGTTTGAGAGATTCAGAGTGTTTTTATAAAACAAATATATTTATAGTAATGATTTAACAATGGAGCCACAAAATAGCCAAACTATGGATTCTAATATCTAGTCACAATCTGAATTCTAGAAAGTAAGAGTTAAGATAAATGGCAATTGTAAACTTCCTACTTCAAGAGTATTTTCATTCAGTAGTAGTATGGAAAGTTTTAAGTTAAAGATTTCATAGTTAATTTTTTTCAGACATATTTATTTGAAAAATTTTCAGTAAATGTTTTTTACTTTAGAAGAGTAGATTTACAGAAAAATTGCAAAGATAGAACAAAGAGTTCCCAAATACCCAATGGCCAGTCTCCCCTATTGTTAACATCTTATAGTACTGGGTACAATTGTCACAAGTAAGAAATCGAGATCTGTACGTTACTATTAAATAAACTCCACAGTTTATTCAGGTTTCACTAGTTTTCCCTAAGTCTTTTTTCTGTCGCATTCATTCGTCATGTCTTCTTAGCCTTCTCTGGGCTGTGATAGTTTCTCAGATTCTCTTTGTTTTTGATGACCTTGACAATTTTGAGGAGTACTGGTCAGGTGTTTTGTGGAATATTCCTCAATTTGGGTTTTCTTGATGTTTTTCTCAAGATTTGACTGGGATTATGGGCTCTTGGGAGGAAAACAACAGGTAAAGCACCATTCTCATCACACACCATACCAAGGGGACATGTAATCAGCATGACTTGTCACTGATGATAACCTTTTTCACCTGGTTGAGGTAGTGATTGCCAGCTTACTCAAATGTAAAGTTACTTTTTCCCCCATTCCGTATTCTTTTGTGGTTTAGCTCAGTAATGTAAAAGTATGGCCATCCTGAAGTGTTTTAGAATCATATCGTATTTTGTCCACTTTTCTTCGAGAATAACATCTTTTTCTGGTCTAGCTGAAAATATTTAGCCATTTACTTAATATGTTTTGTGTACAAAGTTCAATATTACTAGTCTCTCTTTTTTTTTTTTTTTTTTTTGAGACAGAGTCTCACTCTGTTGCCCGGGCTAGAGTGCTGTGGCGTCATCTTAGCTCACAGCAACCTCAAACTCCTGGGCTCAGGCGATCCTCCTGCCTCAGCCTCCCAAGTAGCTGGAACTACAGGCATGCGCCACCATGCCCGGCTAGTTTTTTCTATATATTTTTAGTTGTCCAATTAATTTCTTTCTATTTTTAGTAGAGACAGGGTCTCCCTCTTGCTCAGGCTGGTTTCCAACACCTGAGCTCAAGCAATCCACCCGCCTCGGCCTCCCAGAGAACTAGGATTACAGGCATGAGCCACTGCGCCTGACCTAGTCTCTTTTTTCTTAAGAGGCCAAGATAAAATTTTGACTTTATTAATTTGCAACGTGAATGTTTTTATGCCATTTAATTATTTCTATTATGATAGAACAATTTACGGTTATAAACTTACTCATTCTTTAAAGTCACTGTTTCTGGATTTTTATTTTGGTCATGATTCCTGGGTCTCTGATAGACTCTTTGGACCTAGAGAAGGCATTGAATGGCAATGCTGTTGCTGCTCCTGTTGCATGATATAGGACTGATCCCCCATAGCGTGTCAGATCTCTTGTCTGTATAGCTCCTCCTTCCAAGTGGCTGACTAGGATTATCTAAATCCAGCCCTTCTTTCCAGAATCTCCATCATGACTCAAGCACCTAGACAGACTTCTCTGAGTTAATGTTAGGGCAGTGAGTTGACTTATCAATATAAATAGCAATAATCCTTTCACTGCTGATGGATACGCTCTTGTGCTCACTCCAGTGCCTGTGTGTAGAAAACTTGCAATTCATTGCCATCAAAAATACAGGCCCACTGGGATTGCTAAATTTAAATTTAACCTACCAAATAAATCTTTCAAATGATTGAATATAGTGTGCAGAATTTAAGTGTTTTTCCTGCTTTTCTGGTATTTTACACTAACGTAGGAGTCACTCAGACTTTGAAACTGCAAGACTTCACTCAGATTGCTAGTTTATCTTTATTGATCCAGGAGTTGGCTGGTGAGACCTTTATTTTAACCATTTAACACCTTTGTAAGTTTGTTGTACTTACCTTTGTTTTGCAAGGCTAGAGCTCAATTATTGCAGTGTGGCCTGTTAAAGTGAGGGGTAGGTAGTGTGAGGCTACAAGATTAACAATAGTTGTCAGGGGACAGATAGGTGATGAAGCAAAGACCCACTAGTGACTGCTCCTGAAGTCGTTTTTTTTTTGTTTTTTTTTAAAGTGAGGGTCGATGTGTACCTCTGGTATTTTCAGGGCATCAGCAATAGCTTTGACTTGAATGCGTTTCTCCTTTTTAAAACTCTGCTCTGATGCAAGTAATCGATATTGTAGTTTTGGTGAAAAAATCCTGTTTGACAAAAGCTCCAAGATTGATTACCCAGATCAATACCGTTTTTAAGAACAATTCATCAAGATTGTATTTAAACAGGGACCATAATGTATTTAAACTGTTAATAATACAAAGCATTCCCCCTTCTCTCCTCCCTGTGGATTATCTATTTTTCCCCCAACAGAGCAGTAGATTTCACAGTAGAATATAATGTCACGCAGTTTCCCAGGTGTTAAAATAAGATAACAATTCTTCCAAGTTGCTGTTACTCTCCTCTCCCCTGTTCTCTTCACAACTCTATGTTGTTCCTAGTTTTCAAATGAACCTTCTATTGTTTTCACAACATTGGAAGTTCTGGATTCTTAACTTTTCTTGGTCTTATAAAAACTTAGGACACACATCCTAGAAGAAAATGAAGACAAAGAAATCTACAGCTTTGCTGTAATCAGGCTCTTAAAATTTTCAACCAGCAGCCTCTCTAGGGGTAGGTGTAATTGCCTTGGTAATTCAGGCAAAAGCACATTTTTGGCCTGAATGACTTTGGTAATTGTGACTGTGTATCCAGTTTAGTGGAGGATAAAAACTGTCCTTGTATGTCAGTGTGTAGTTCTAAAAGTCATAACAATGAGGAGCAGTGACTAGCCATTACTGAAGCTCAAAATTGTTTAATGCAGTCAATTTCCCTCAACATCTTTAAGAATTAAATAATTATCCATCTGCCCAGAGTACAAAGCTAACCTGGGAGCACAGCAATAAGGGTGGTCTTCCAGACCGTTTTTCCCTCCACATTCTTGCTGAAAATATGAGGAAAGTTTTAAAAAAAAAAAAAGAAAAAAAAATCCAACAAGCGGAGCCATATATAAGGTCTGTAACAGCTATCAATTGGTAGCTTTAAAATTGTTTCTCACTTTTGTACACATGGAGGCCTTGCAGACTGCTGTAGGCTTGAAGCGGGGCCACAGCAATCCCATTAGGTTTTCTTTGGAATTCAAGTATCATTTCAAAGCTCTTTCTGTACGTCCTATCTCAGTGTGCCTTTCTTTAGATTGTGTTATGTGCCAGTGCTGGAGGGGCCAAGAGGTACTGTATGGAGACTAAAGATTTATATAACTCTGGCCAAGAAAAGTTAACTTACATGCTGATTTAGGATGATAAAGGACCAAAAATATAATTGATTCATGATTTCCTATTTGCAAGAGATTCACTAAGAAGGAGTTTATGAATTCTTGATAAAAGTATCATATAAATAATTTTAGAAAGCATCAAGGAAATTGAGGTTGTGGTAACTTATGGAGCATTTTTGGTTGCTATAGCACAAAATTTCAAAATAATACTCCATTAGTTTGGAAAGTTTTACATGTCCCCTCTTTAGAGTTTATTTAGAATTGAGTAGAAAAAGATTTGGGGAATGCATGGTAGGTTTACTAATGGCAATTTTTCTTTTTATGGGAGGTAAAACCACTCTGCTTTGCTTTTCCTGTACCCACCTTCAATGAAATAAAAAAGGAAGTGAAGTGCCCGGTCCATTAATAATCTTTTTCTAGAGCTTCCTGCCATTTGTGCATGAGAGTACAAGTGGCTCTTCTGTGTCTCACACCTGAGTGCGATGTATTTCAGCACAAAGGAGAGTGGGTCATAGGTGGCCTTCGGAATGCCACTGCGTTTCAGGCAGACTATCCGTTCTTACTTTACAGTCCGTCTTCTCTATTCTTGTGCATTAACAGTTGACTCATCACAGGAATATTTGTCTTTTGAGAGTTCAGTATTCCTTTTCAGAATATTTTCTTTTCTTAAAAGGAATTATAAATGCTTTCCCAGAAACATTTAAAAAGAATGGAACATGCCACATGTAAGTAAGCTTATGTTGTATTTTTTACTTGTAATATTTCCTATTTCATTTACCTGTAACATTTTGAGGTTCAAAGTGTTTTAATATTTATATGGTTTTTGAGTCTTAATGGAAGTAAGGACAGATATAGTCTTTTAGAATCCAAGGCATTGTTTCTCAAAACTTTTTTCCCAAAGTGTCTGCAATTTTGTTCCCTTCATTCTCATTGAAAAGGCCCATTCCATCATCTCCAATTACTTTTCATATTCCTGAGAAACACTTATTTTGCTTATTTTAGAAATGACTTGATTTTTACTAGTGGTAGATACCATTCCTGATCAACAATTATTTAAAGATATATTTGAGTGGCTGCGTATCATACATAGGATAAATTCCTTTAGATGGCTTAGAGCCTTTCATGATGTGGCCCTTGCTTTTCCAAGCTGACCATTTTGAAACTTCCTTCCCCCGCTCCACACTGTTAAATTAATTCAGGAGACGGACAGATTTGGCCAGTAAAAGACAATGAGCCCAGGCAGATTTAAACAGTTTTTGTTACTTACACAGAGAGCAAAAGCAAGATCAGCGTGCTGTCATCTTCATGTCCTTTGTCTCATACTACCACACCAAAACTGTAATGTCCAGGTGATAGGCAACACAGTGGCAGGGCATTCTGTGGCTGAAAAAACATTTCCATACTGCAGCTAAGTGGTGTTATAGCCTGAAGCTGTACCCAAAGTGGGGGAGAGTGAAGCAGAAAGCCCCATACCTCATCAGGACAGGTGAGGCAGATGAGAAACTGCTCCATGGCAGCCTTCTTCAAGATAGGGAGGCAAGTGTGCCATGGTCTTGTAAGTGGTTCCTCACAAGACTGCCTGTCTTGCCAAGATCTGAGAGGATCACAGAGTGTACTGCCAAGCCTCAGGATAGCCTGCAGTTAAGACTTGCCTGTGTGGCCTATGTGCATACCTGCAATGTCTTTAAGGCGCCAGCATTGAGCAGTTCCCCAACAAACACAGCCGGCTACACTGAATCACTTCACTAATCTACTGATTTTTCTCTTCTTATTCTCACCTCAGTGTCTTTGTCCAAGTCTTGTGCCCACAGCTTTACTTTCTCTCACTTCTTTTGGTGTTTTCAGGGATTGACTGTAGGAGCCAAGGGAGAACTTCTCTTTCACCCTCTGAAGGTTCGTTGGAAATCAACTAACAAAAAGCAGATTAATAAGAGAAAAAGCATAGAAATGTGTTAACATGCATGAGAGTCTTACGAAATATAAGAACTCAAAGAAATGGTCATATGGTTGATGCTTTTATACCATCAGAAGGTTACAGAAAGAATGGGGGCTTGGAAAGGCTGGCCAAAGCAGGTCATAGGAGGGAGAAAAGAGCAGGCCTGGCTGGAAAGGTGGTCTTGTTATGCAGATGAAACCTCACAGGTAGCAGCCCTAAGGGGGAATACATGATAAATTCTTCTTTCAGACCTTTAAAGGTGTCAGACTCTCAGTTAATCTTTCCTACATCAGGACTAGGGAGAGACTAGGAGAAAGCCTGGCTGCATTAATGCAGATATTCTCTACAGATGCAAATCTCCTCCACAAAAGACAGTTTTATAGGGTTACTTCTATTTGCAGACTCTCTGAGCAGCCATGTCAAAATATGTCAAAGAGGTATATTTTGGGGTAAAATATTTTGGTTTTCTTCATGACCCTGATACCTAAATCCCAGATTGTGGAAATGGTTCTGGGTCAAAATCTAGTCAATCTATACAAATAAATAGTAGAAATAAGTTAATACTTATAAAATTGGAAGGAGAAAACACCTCCTAGGCTATACATAATACATGAAGCCATTGAACTGGATCTAATGGGGAAAAATTTAGAGCAAATAACTAGTGTTCAACAGATTTTGTTGGTCTATATTTAAATTTTCAACTAGTCTGGTATCACATAGCTATACCTATTTATAAGTTAATTACCTAGCTCTGTATTTTTTTACCCATGGTCACATAGCCTAGATGATTTACTGTTAAGATTACAGACCCATGTGTGCAATTTAACTTTTTTCCTCCTATTTTGACCTTGAATATTTTTAAGAAAAGGTGATAAGAAATCAATAAAGGCATGAAAATATATATGGTTTGTCCTATTCAAATAGACAAAATGAGAATTGACACTATATACACACAGCATTTTAACAAAGGGTATTTTGTAAAAGCCTATCATGTATATACAAAAATAGATAGAATATATATCTAGACATATAGATCTACAGATTTCTATATATAGATATAGATTTGTGACATATCTCTATCTATATTTATGTGTAGTTTATCCACATCTATCTATCATCTATTTCTCTTAAAATCTAATGGGTAGCTTAGTTACTGTTTTCGAAGATAATTTTAATATTTTTCCTCAGATGAACCTTATGAAGAATGAAAAGTATATTCATAATTATATTCCCTAGTGACTAGGGAGACTTCTCTTGCCTTTTCAGTTAAATTTCTCATATCCTTGTTCCCAAGATTAGAAGAGGAAAAAAATAGATCTTCTAGGAATTATTCACCCACATACATACATGACAGACACACATGCATGCATGTGTCACCTTAACCCAGCCTCGCTCTTCTGAGGAGAAAAACAGTCTCAAGAAAACACTGCTGTTTCTTGTAAGGGTCAGAAATTCATTTCTGAGAAATGAAAACAAAATTCTAAGCCCCTCAACTGACTGAATGGACCCCCTCTTTGCCAAGGGAACCCCAGAGAAACCTGGGGTCAGTTCCTGGCCATGATTCATTTTCTGGCCATGATGGGATAGGAGGTCAGACATGTCTTGTTATACTTCTTTCTTCAACTGCCCTTAGGCTTTCTTCCCTAAGGGTTAAACAGAACCAGCTGATTTGCTCCACTGCTGATTTCAATCAACTGCCTGCTGCTCCTCCCTTTTGTGGTTTCCACACTACAACTGACCAGCATTCCTTCTTGGTAAGAGGCTGACCATGGAGTGGTTCTGGCCAGTCTATGGAGGATGCACACAAAGGATTTTCATGTCCTCTGCTTCACCTTTTGATATCAGAGGGCTGAAAACTCCACCCTCTGATCATGCTAATGAGGCCATTTTTTATGTGTGCGACTTATGAAAGGGCATGAAGCTCAATTGTGCATGCACATGTTTCTCCTTTCATAAATATTCATGACTCCTCCTATGGCATGTTAAATACGTATATTTGGCCACTCTGCTCAGCATAAATCTGTGTTCCAATTGTCCCTCCCTAGAAGCTCATACTTTGGGCTTCTGCCGAAGGCTATTGCTTCCCAGCCTGCAAGATGGCCAGCCTGTAGGCTGCAACCCTTTATGAAAAATAAAGGTCTCCTTTCCAAATTTATAAATCTTATTCTTCAGTTGACATTTCCTTGTAGATTTCAATGGACTATCTTATTTTTTTAACAGAACAGAAGAAAACTAACCTGTCTTCATTCACTCTCAAGATCAGTTTGTAGATGTAGTCTTTCTTCTCCAATGCTGTGTCTCTTAGCATCTAGAACAGTACCTGGAACATAGGATGCACCCAATAAAGAAATGTTTAGTGAATTAATAAATGCTGAACTTACATAAAAGATAGAGACTGGTGGCATAAGTTGTTGTTTGGGCATCCATTTATTGAACAGAGCTGATTTACCATCCAAGAACTTGAATGTTTCTCTTCAGAGAGAAAAAGATAAGTACTTTTATTACCCAAATTGTGGTAATTGTAAGTAATTATAAACACATTGTACTTCTCTTAAAATTAGCTATGTATTGAAGGAAATCAAAATATTTTACCACAAAATATATTTCTTTGACATATTTCAAAGAGGCCCTGCAGGGCTGTTTTTAGTGTGTGGAGGGGTAGGTTTGCATCTGTAGATCTGTGGAAAATCTGCATTTATGCAGCCAGCTCTTCCCTTGTCTGTATCTAAGAAAGATTAATTGAGAGTCTGATGCATTTAAAGGTCTGAAAAGGGATATTTACCATCTATTCTCTCTAAGGGCTCTACCTGTGAGGTTTCATCTACCAAGACCACCTTTGCTAGCCAAGCCTCTTCCTTTCTCCCTTCCATAACCTGTCTTGCCACTAAAACCTGATTTACAACTTTAACCAGTTTTTAGCCATGCTTTGAGCCCTCATTCTTTCTGTAACCTCAAGAGGGTATATAAGCTTCTGAACCCTATGGAGGGGTTAGGTCTTCATTCTGAAGGCTCTCTTGTATACATGTTAAATAAAATTTGCATATCTTTTCTCCCATTAATCAATCTGCCTCATGTCAGTGATTTTCAGTGAAACTCCAGGAGGCTAAGGGCCTTGGCTTCCACAGTATGTGCCATTATCTTAATTTTTTTTTCTTGCTCCATCAGAGGAATTGGTACTTCAGAAAGAAATAAAGTCCCTTTATAGCATTTCTTTATGGTTGTGGATAAGTAAAATTTAGTCACCATAAAATATGAATAAAATATATCTTTTGTTTTGGGCTATTAGGTTAAGTAGTAGCTTATTTCTCTGTGCGATTCCTCCAGATAAATTCTACAGAGGGAAAAACAGTGGGAAGGAGAATTGTGTAATTTTGTCTATGCTTTTTATTACCAAGAACCATCCCTAAACATAGGCAGACAGGGACTCATGTAAATAGTAATTTTTTTTAGGATTGCAGTAAGATATCCTGTTCCCCAAGCCAGCTACATATCTTGTATTCTATATTGGATAGTTAAAGAGCACCAGTTTAAAATAAGAGTCCACTCATAGAAGTGAGGCACATTAAGTTCTCACCCATCGAGGTTGTAAGGTTTGTCACACACATTCTCTTAGATGTCAGTCTTAAACAAGTGAGACAGGTCAGGGAAGTTTTGATGAAGAGATGGTAAGTAGTTCAGAGGAAAAAATGCTTCTGGAAAGATCTTGGGAAGTCAAGAGCTGGCATGAAGGGATTGCACATGTGGTCTGGGCAGTAGCAACCAAAACCAGGGGAACAATTGTATATAAAGAAATATGAGGGGTAGGAAAACCAGCTTGGTCTCATTTTGCAATTTTACCTGGCGTTTATCCCTGGTTTGACTTTAAATGTTAATCGGCAGTTTTGTAATTGAAAGTTAACATGAGATTAAGAAAAAAGAAGGGAGAATTTCTAAAGAAATATTTGTTTTTCAAAAGTAAAACAAGTTTAAACCAGGTGGCTTAAACAGGCCTCACTAACTCATATTTAAATCATTGTCAGAGATTTTTATGGTGAACTTTAAGGGGAAGCAAAAAATACTGAAACTCTAGACAGTTTTCTTTTTGCAGATTAGAAATAAATGCAGCCATAACAAGGTCACTTAACTTGTTTTGTATTTGTGTATCATTTTATCACCTTACAGAAAGAAAAGCATTCAGTTCCTTTTGCTGTCTTCGGTAACACAGAATCTAGAGAAGCTTTGAACAAGGAATCATCAATTCTACTTTCTGTTTGTATCTTCTGCCTGAACCAATGGCACGGCAACCTTTACATCACTGCCCTGCTTCAAGAATGTCATTGCCTCCTCTTCAACAAGTAACAGTTATCTGTATTACATAGCCATACATCTTAAATTTCTACAGAATAATTCGGTTAACTCTTCCTTAGAAAACACTAGCCGTGTTTTTGTTGTTTTCTAACCGGCATTTTTTTAAATAGGGCAGTAATTATTTCCATAATTGATGCCCATTGCTTTTTGAGATTAATTTTTATTCTCTCCCATATCCTCCACCCCACCATCTAGAAATATTTTTGTCAACGGAAAAAAAGCCAAACTCTGTAAAATAATTTTAAGGAGATTTATTCTGAGACAAATTTGAGGACCATGACCTGGAGCCTTGAGCAAGTGGACTCGCTGTGGCTGGGTTACAGTTTGGTTTTATACATTTCAGGGAGATAGGGGTTACAGGTAAAGTCATAAATCAATACAGGGGAGGCATACATTGGTTTGGCCCAAAAAGGTGGGCCATCTTGAAGTGGGGGGGGCTTACAGATTATAGGTGGGTTAAAGATTCTTTGACTTGCAATTGGTTAAAGATATGAAGCTTTGTCTAAAGGTTTGGAATGTTTTAAGATAAGGAGCTGTTTATCAGAGATGAGCCACTGGAGATATATTTGTTGTGTAAATTGAGGACATGCAGGTTTGTCTTGTACCCTTAGGCCTGTTAATGGGTTACAAATGATGTCTCCAAGAAGGGAGGGGACATGAAGAGGCGAGTTTGACCTCCCTCCTCTCATGACAGGCAATTTAGTTTTGGGATATCCCCTTGGCCAAGAGGGGATCCATTCAGTCAGCCTGTGGAGGGAAGGAGGCTTAAAATTTTATTTTAGTTCACATTTTATAAATGATAATTTCCTTTCTAATGCATTATATTTTTAGCTTTTCACAGCATTTTTATAGCTTAATTTACTTACTTGAGTGCAGGATACTTACACTTGACACGTTTGTGACTAGTACCCAGATTTTCTTGCTTCTCAAGTGTTTTTTCCTGGTCTAAGGGTCAGTGGCAGTATTAGGAGGATCGTCATCCAGTTGTTTGAGAAGGTATTTCAAAGTAATGGTGTTGACATCATTTTGTACAGGCTAATATTAGGAGCAAGCTTACATGTTGGGGCCCAGATATGATCTCTGCCCCAAAATTCTATATACTGACTGAAAGATGTCTGTCTTGCATTGAAGATATTTTAAGTGACTACACTCTCTAATGAATTTTAATCACCTTAAGAATTGTATATCCTATTTTTTTTTTGTATTTCTTTGGTTCCTAGCATAATGCTTTGCATATCATAGTTAGCTTAATGTTTGTGGAATGAAAATACTAACAACCTGTAAGTACACTATGAGTAATATTATATGAAAATAGAATTTCAGAAAAATAAAACATTTATAATCATACAAAATTTTCAATGATTTAAAACATTAATCATTAAATCACTGCATGTTAATTATAGGAAAGTAAATATAAATAAAGATATAAAAATGATCTGAATATAGCTGGAAATATATTTTCTTCTTATTTTCTCCATTATATGTTACATATTTATATTTTTAAATAATTGAAATGATATTGTAGATACACTTGTATCTAAACTATCCATAAAGAAAAACTCAGGCCCAGATGCCTTTACTGCTGAATTTTAGCTAACATTATAGGAAAATTAATACTAGTTCTTCATGAACTCTTCCAAAAAGTAGAAAAGGGGGTAAAACTTCCTAATTCATTTTATAAAGCAGTATTACCCTGATCCTCAAACTAGACAAAGACATCACAAGAAAAAAACCACAAATCAACATATTTTATTGATACAGACACAAAAATCCTAAAATAAAATACTATCAACCCAAATCCACCAACATATAAAAATAATTATACATCATGATCATGTGGGGCTTATCCCAGGATTGAAAGTTTGGTTTAACATCTAACAATCAATTAATGTAATACATTAGATCAATAGAATAAAAAACAAAAATCAAATGTTCATGCTAGTAAATGCAGAAAAAGCATTTGACAAACTCCAACACCCTTTTGTGATAAAAACATACAACAAACTGGAAATAGAAGGGAACTTCTTCAACCAGATAAAGAGCATGTACAGAAAACCCACAGCTAACATCATACTTAATGGTGAAAGAATGGATGCATTCCCCCTAACATCAAGAACAAGACAAGGATGTCCACTCTTGCCACTTCTATTCAACATTGTACTCAAGGTTCTATACAGGGCAGTTAAGCAAAACAAAAAAATAAAAGGCATCCAGATTAGAAATAAGGAAGTAAAACTATATTTGCAGATCATACAATAATATATGTAGAAAATCCTAAGCAATCCACTAAAAACCTCTTATAACTAATAAATAAGTTCAGTAAGGTTGTTGGATTTAAGATCAACAAAGCAAAATCCATTGTATCTCAACATATTTGCAATGAATAATCTGTAAATGAAATTTAAAAAATAATTCTATTTATAATATCAAAAATAATAAGCTAATTTGGAATAAATTTAACAGAAGAATGTAAAATTTTCTGAAAATTGTGAAATATTGGTGAAAGAAATTACAGATCTAAATAAATAGAACAATATCCCATGTTCATGAATTGGAAGACTTGACATCGCTGGGATGACAATACTCCCCAAACTGCTAAATAAATTCAGTTTATTCTCTATCAGAATTCCAGCTGACTTCTTTATAGAAATTGATAAGCTGATTCTAAATGTTTTTGTGGAATTCCAATGGACCAAGAATAGCCAAAACAATCTTGACCAAAAAGAACCAAGTAGGAGATTCATACTTCCTGATTTCAAAACTTAGAAAACAATAGTAATCATAACAGTATGATACTGGCACAAGGAGAGACATACAGATCAATGGACTAGAATTGAAAGTCCAGAAGCGAACCCATACATCTATGGCCAACTGATCAATAAGAGTGAATAATCTTTTCAGCCAGTGGTGCAGGGGCAAATGGACATGCACAACGCAAAATAATGAAGTTGGGTCCTTATCTCATATATACAAATTAATTCAAAATGGATTAAACATCTAAATTTAAGTGCTAAAACCATAAAACTCTTAGAAAAATATGTCTTCATTAATTTGGATTTGATAAAACATTCTTAGCAATGGCACCAAAAGCACAAGCAACCAAAGGAAAACTAGATCTATGGGATTTTATAAAAATTAAAAACTTTCGTGCTTCAAAGGGCACCATCAAGAAAGTGAAGACAACAGCCGGGCGCGGTGGCTCACGCCTGTAATCCTAGCACTCTGGGAGGCCGAGGTGGGCGGATTGTTTGAGCTCAGGAGTTCGAGACCAGCCTGAGCAAGAGCGAGATCCTGTCTCTACTAAAAATAAAAAGTAATTAATTGGAGAACTAAAAATATATAGAAAAAATTAGCCGGGCATGGTGGCACATGCCTGTAGTCCCAGCTACTCGGGAGGCTGAGGCAGTAGGATCGCTTAAGCCCAGGAGTTT
>CAUYSK010113558.1:0-12500 GCA_963575035.1 Avahi laniger
GAAAGAAAGAAAGAAGAAAGAAAGAAAGAAAGAAAGAAAGAAAGAAAGAAAGAAAGAAAGAAAGAAAGAAAGAAAGAAAGAAAGAAAGAAAGAAAGAAAGGGAAAAATAAAAGATACTGTTAAAATTTGTCCTTGAAATGGTCTATAGAAGATGCCCTTTTGGGCAAAATGAAGAGAAGAAAGGTCCTCTTCGCTACGTCTTTCCCCATCATGTTAATGGTCCAAATCAAATTATCTCATCTAAGAGAGCCCATCAATATAGGAAAGTGACTTGTCACTCCCAACTTTTTTTTTTTGAACATTAAACATTTAATTTTATTTAAGAAAGAGATGATATAAATTCAAAATTTAAAAAGTGTGTAAAACATAAACGCATACCTTAATATATAATAAAATTCTTAAACCGATACTTTCAAAAACATTGTAGGATGTAGTCCTAAAATATAGCAAGAATGAGTTGAGATCACGTGTTTCACAGCCACTTTAATAGAGCATAACTTATAAACATATTTAAGTGTAATTTTTACATATGTAATATGATAGTTTGATTTACTCAGAAATGATGTATGATAATGATAAAAATTATAATTTATATCGCACTTAAGAATTTAAAAATCATGATAATACACATCCACTCACTAAATTTTTTTTTATTTCAGCATATTATGGGGGTACAGATGTTTAGGTTACGTATGTTGCCCTTGCCTCTCCTCCCCTCCTCCCCTAAGTCCCAGTTTCAAATATGTCCATTCCTCCAGTGGTGCACATTTCACTCTTTGTGAATGTATATACCCGGCCCCGCCGCCCGCCGCCCCCGCCTATACACATACACAAAGAGTGCAATGCGCACCATCCAAAGAATGGACATATTTGAAACACGGACTTGGGGCGGGGGCAAGGGCAACATACGTAACCTAAACATCTGTACCCCATAATGTGCCGTAATAAAAAAAAAGTGATGAACTTTAATTGCATTATTTAAAAAAATTTTACAAGACTACTTGTAAATTTAAATCCTGTCCTGCTTAAATAATTACCCTTGTAATAGTCACCCTTGTGAGCAGATAGATAATAAGTTAGGGTACATTTTTGGAAGAATAATGAAATCTTAGATTATCAATGTTAAGAAGAATCTTTAGGGATGACCAGGGGCAATCTCTTCTCTCTAAAGAATAAAAAACTGAGGATAAGAAAGAAAATTAGTTGGTGATAGATGATAATACTAATAGTAATAGAAAACATCTCTCAGTAATCATCTCTCATTTCTCTACTTGTTCAACAGTGTCTATATACATGTATATCTATATATATGAAATATGTTTTAATTTAGAAAAATATTACATATCAAAAATTACAAAGTAAAGAGATTTCCTTGATTTTTCCATACTGGATGGTCAAAATATTTAAAGATGGTAAAAACTGAATGCAAAATGACAAATTAACTTTTAAATTGTTCTTGAATTTTGCTTAAATACATCTATAATATACCTTTAAAGTTGCTGAGGATGATGTTTAATAATGCTTTCTGATTCTCTGGGAAGTTAATATACATGAAGTTTTATACCAGAGTTTTATAAATATTTCAGTGAATACTTTAGTGTAGAGAAGTGCTAGCTATATTAGATGAAAGAAAGACATATAAAATACATAAAATTTTCTTTAAAGTTTTAAGAAATTCGGGGAAAAAATATTCCAGTAACAGTAAAAAATTTTATGGGTAGCTTCATTGTATCTGCTACTGGTTCAGAATGTTTTATTTTAGGAGATATTGAATTAAAGATTAACCTCAACATCCTTTAAACTTAAAAGTTATCATTATTTGTAACAATTGCATGTATTTGTTTAAACATTTGAATGTTTAAATATTTTTAGGTAATCAAATATTTGAACACTTCCCCTCCTCTACCTCATCTTAAATCTAACTTAGTGAAAGCCCTTATTCTCAAAAATTTGACATTAAAACGATTCAAAAGTAGTCCCATCCAAGCTTCTCATAAAACATTTTTTGTTTTTTATGAATAAATTACAATATTCAAAGAGTGGAGAGAACTTGAGAGCATTGAGAGCATATGATCATTTTGCAGGGAAGGAGAATGGGATGAAGTGACTTGCCTTACTGCACAATTAGAGACACACACAAAGACAGAGAGACAGAGAAAACAGAGAGAGTACCATACACAAGACCACACAATCTGTTATTTCAAGACAACTATCAATTATATTCTTCATTTGACATCCAGCTAACTTTCACAGATACCATAAAGTATTATTTTTAAAAATGCCCTGCAAATATAGCAAAAAAGTAACCTTATGCTAGGTAATCAGAGAAAGAATAGAATTTTTTTTTTTAATCGTTTTCAGGACTGAAAAAAAAAGTCTCTAAAGAACTGTTTCAGCTTCCAAAACTTAGCATTACTAAGTGGGGAAAGGATTCTCAGTCTCACTCCCACATCCCTGTCAGCTGTCAGTATTTATGGGCACCTCCTTAATTCATGCTCAAGGATTATGTTATCAACAATGCTTACCAGTGGTGGGAAAGCTGTGCTTGAAAGGGCTAAATAACAGCTAAGACTTACTTCTCTTCGTGCACGTTTAAAAGCAGTGCTTTCATTCATAGCCAAAATCCTGCTAACGGGTTGGTATTATTGTGCCTACTGCTCAGTTTCATGAAGAGATCTGTTGTTTCTTAGAATTTCTGAGCCATTTCATTTAGTTTCATGTTGTTTTTTCTTGTGTCATTAAAAAATTTTTTGTTCCCACTTTTTTTTTTATGTGCAGTTTCCAATTAAGACTGGCCATCCAGCAGCTGCCTGAAATTCTTAATATTCTTATTTATTTTTTAAAGGAAATATATCTTATTTACAAACCAGTTATATCTGAGATTTCACCAATCACTCTGTTGAGGAATCTTGAGCTTGTGATGAAGTAATAGAAAGTTCGATTTTTACTTCTGTATTTTTACAAGTTAATAATAATCATTCCGATATTCTGTTTATTGTTGCTAGGGATACGTAACTGTGTAAAATATAGAATTTTTATGATTCTGAATACATTTTATCTTTGGATTTAAAGTGACAGGATTTATTCCATCAGTAGTTTAAATATGAAATACTTCTGCTCAGGAAATAGATCACAAAAAAGACAGGTGGGCAGGGTAGACAGGTAATTAAGATAAATATTGTTTGTCCAAAATGTCAAATATTGACTACCTGTCAACATTACCACATTTCATTTGCTTGATAAAATGAATACTGAAGAATAGATAAATTTTAGTAATTGTTTTATAAACTCTAGAATACTTCTATATTACATTTAAGAAATCCTTTCCTGTGTGCTATTTATTGAAAAGCATTACTATGATAATTATTCACTAAGAAAGCAGCTCTGCTCTGAATCTTCTATATCCAGTGGTATCACACATTCTAAATAACACTGAACAAAGTGCTAAAGGATTTTATTTCTCTAAATACATGTGAACTCAATACAACAACATTACTTATTGGGCATTTATTCTATTTTCAGGATTGTTCTAATGATGTAAGAGATATAAAATTAAAATGGCATATTCCCTTCCTTCAAAGAGTCTATTATCCCAATAAGTGAATTAGTCTTTAAAGGATGAAGAAAATTATATTAAATGGAGGATAAGGATATTAAATGGAGACTACTTCAAGTGGAGTAGGTTATAATAAATATGGTATATCCTCCTGTCAAGGGGTATATCATCCAACAGCTAAATTATGTTCTACTATGTAAAGTAGAATATTCATTAATTGACTGTAATGGAGGAAAATTTCAGTGGAGAAGATGAACATCGACAAAGTGTAGGGATCTCTATATGAATGCCATGTAAGATGTTACATGAATGTTATGTATGAGATACTGATAGATTTACTTAAATAAACTATAAAATATTTGTTACAGCATAGTAGGGAAACATAATGATATGACTCAACTATCTAAAGGCTTGAAAATAGAGCAAAAGAGATTGGAGTTGAATGAAAAGCAATACTGATTTCTTGCAGATTTTTGATCAAAGAATAAAGCATATTAAAATTGGGGAAGATTTGTGTTATAGTCATATATAGGATAGAGACAAAAGAGATGTAGATGAGAGAATTAAAAAGTAGGGAGATCTGTTGGGTTAGAGGTAACCAAAGTACAAGTAAAAATTATAGTAATAAGGGGAGAATGAAAGGGCAAATTCAAGAATTATTTTGAAGAAAAAATACAAGGAACTTTGGTGATATACCAGATATAGATATTGAAGAAAAAAGACAGCTGACTTCAAGAATTCTCATCTGGATGGTAGGAAAATGCCTGGATTACCTGCCAAATTTGTTTAATATAGACAAGGTGTCAGTTTGGTATGGGGACGGCGATCAATTTGGTATTGGTCATGCCGAGTTTGAAGTATAGCAGTATATCCAGGTGGAGATGTCTTGTGGGCAGGTAGAAAAATCAAAGTGAAGCACACGTGAAATACAGGTGGGATTCAGCTATATAGATGTTTAAAGTAATCCAAAATCATTAGGAGACTATACCAAAAAAAGAGCAAAAGGACTAGTTTTACAGTGGTATGGATAATAATGACTGCATAGAGAATCTGCTGACTTTACACTTCTTGCAATGTGGTTTGGGATGTGAAATCATGTCACTTATCCCCATGATGTGTTTTCCTCCATCCCCCAATCGTCATTTTTTGTGATTGGAAATCTTTGGTATAGTGCTAACTAGCTAATATTAATACATTGCAATAGCTTTTATTTACCCTTATCAAATGGGATCCTGAGTATATGATTGACAGGTAATTTTGACCTTTGAGAAGTATTTAATTGAACCAAATATATTTACATTCAATTGCATTTATTTTATTAAAAACATCTTTCTAAATTGTACACTTGTATATTATTTCTTAGTTTGTGTAACAATATTTTCCAAATGTTTTGTTCCTTTCATTTTTTTTTAACCATAGTTTAATTTCATCTAACTTCAAAACTTCACCATATCATTTTACATTATGAAGCCTTTACATCTGAGCATAGAAAATACAACACAGACTTGACTTATATCCTGCTCATTAATGATTTGGAAGGTAACTAAAAGTAAGTATAGCTAGGGAAGTCTTTTCCTTAGAAATGAATTCTTAAAGTACTTAAGATATGCATGATTAAAAAATATGGGTTTGTGTGATTCACATTCTAATGCATACACAATTACTTTTTAATACAAATTTAATTTATTGAGCAATAGAAAATATTTTGGGATATATATTATTCATAACTAACGACAGAAGATGTATAGTATACCAACCATCTTTATTTCTGAAAAGAAATTACTATTTAGGAAATAGAAACTGTTTATTTGGAATAATCACAATGCAAATTTTCTGACTAAGGAGAGTGTTTAAAATTAATTAGGAGAGTAAAAACAAGCAATGAAACACTAACACCTAAAAGTGAAATGATAATTACTGATTATAAGCAGATCATACTCATAAAGCTCAGAACAGTTTGGAATGTTTGTAGAGCATGCTGCTGAAAAGACACCATTGTTTTGTTTACTATGGAATAAAACAGTATTTGAGGCATTTATCCCATTTCTTATACTTTTAGTAACATTATAAAAGGTAACTGCACAGATTAAACTTTAGGGAGGCAAGGATATTTTTTATAGAAGTTTCTTATAGTGGATCGCTATGTTTTGTGTGGGTGTTGGAAAGAGAACCTAATGGCAGTGTATTTAGTATGGTAAATTTCCAAAAGTTATATGACATTATTTTTGATAATTGTTTATAGTAGGCACATAAAATATTTTAAAGTTACTTTTTGATATTTTCTTTTCTGAGATCAAAGTTCATTAAAAATGAATGGTTTTGAAAAATATAAGCAGTCTACCTTGGAAAGTTTTATTTTCTCCTCTCTTCCAATATGTGGAGTCAAATTCCTTTACTAGATTTATTTCATCTCAAAGATACTGTGGTGGGTCACAAAAATGCTGAGGCACTTGCTTTTAGCACTTCTTCATGGATGTAAACATATAAATTTTTCTGACAGAGTAAAAGAAGTGGTATTCTATTGCATGTGCAAAATAGTTAGAATTCAGTTAGAATTCAAAGGTAAAATACAGAACAAAGATAATGCTATAAACAGTTTAAACTTCAGATGAATTTAAATATTTCTTAAGGATTTTATATCTATGCATATATTATTTAATTTTAACATTTGAAATATTCATATTATTAGGCTTGGTATAATGGTAAATAAAAAAATACTATTCAATTTGTAATATTTTTGAATGAAAATCAGATGGCAGTTAACGTACTTATTAATCAAAACATGACTTTTTCTTGAACGTGTGAATTTTTTGTACTCTGACAACATCATAGGCATTATGACCAAATCTTAATTTTTGAATGCTCTCAGTATGTATGATTTGGTTCTAAAGTGAACAATACAAATGTCCTAAAAAGTAATTTAAAAAGGAGTCTTCCGAGTGAAAATTGAGCAATTCCTCTTTGATTGAAGAATAGGAAAACTAGAAATAGTATTCTCCCATTACTAGGAAATAAATTATAGGAATTCTCTTTTTTTTTAGTGGGAGATGATAATGACTGAAATACTAATTGGGGTTAGATTGCAATAAAAGAGTATGAACATGTTCACAGGAGACCTCCATTACAGACCTGGCTCCGTCATTCTGTGTATTCTTAGGCAGATCCCTGGTCTGTACAAATCTAAAGTTTTTATATTAATGATAATGATATTATTAGGTCATTTGTTACCATTCAGAATGAGATAATATACCTAAGTTTCTTTTTATAATTGGAAAGCATGACATAACCATAAAGTAATATTATTATTGTTAATTGTCTCATTTTCAAAAGTTTATTATTTAAATTTGCATTACCTGAATCACTTTACTTGGTCCTTATGCCTTTTTAAAACTCTTTTTTTAGTTGAAGCCAGGCCTGTTTTCAAAGGCTTAAGAAGTTCCTATTTTATGTCTGCTTCAGCCAGAAATATCATCAAAATGGCATAATTTCTACAGATCATGTCACTTATCAGAGATGTTTGAGATTGTCTATTAACTGATAAGCCTGTAGAGAGCGCATTTCCCTTTTTTCTTGGCTTTTAATCTGCTTTTCTGCCAAGTATGATTGTTCTTATAGCTGACACTCTTCAAGGCATTCCTGGGTTAAACTAATAATAGTAACTTCATCCTCTAGAAGTAGAATTACCCTTGTGACTCTCAGTCCATCTAGATCCAACTTCTAGAAATCACTCTCATTTCTAGCTATTTACTTTTATGTTGGAGATAACTAGAAAGTCCACTCCTATACTCTGTGTCTCTAGTAAATGTTGAATACACCAGTGGCTCCATGCTCACCTGTGTTAACACCAAACTGCTCTGATCATCTGTGTTGAAAATGTACCTGCATCATTTAAGTAATAGTGAAAAGTTAAATATCACTGAAGTGACTTGAAAAAAATCCAGAATTGGGGCTAAAACATGGTTTTAGTCATTATGAGAGAGTATTTAGCATATATGGATTTTAAGAAGTAATTACCTGCTTCCCATTTCTCTCCTAAATAATCAAATCTGCTTCATCTGGTCACCTGATTTATTTTTAATAAAAAGATTAGATGACATAATTTCTCTTATTAAGAAAGACAATTTTATCTTCTTTTCAGAATTTTATATTTTTATTCAATAAATGTCTCATTCCCTAGCAAATAGTTACCATAGCTTAAAAAAATCTTATTTTTCACAAATCAAAGAAGTAACAATTAAAAATTTGAATATCAAATTGTAGATTTTTAAATTACTTTGGAATTTTTCAAACCACAGTCAATATGTAAATGTTCTATAATGCTAAAAAGCTTTGTATTTTTCATACTGGAGTATTTGTTTATACTTCATTTTGGAAATGGTTCTTTCTATTTCATTTAAGACAAATTCAGTTGGAAAGTTATTCATTTTCCCTGTTCCAACCCATTTTAACTCCATATATAAAATGAGGTGGGTAATTGCTATGTTAACTAAGTAATTAAGCAAAGTAAAGCAGAGCAAAAGATCAAAGTATTTCAGTTCCTATTGTTAAGTTTTCAACACATATTTGTTTGAATTTGTCATAGTGCACATGAAAGTTGAGGATTATTATGTAATAATAATGGTGAAAAAAATCAACTCATAATGAATTTAAATTCTGAAATATGAAAAGGGCACATTATAGGAAAGTCATTCCAGCTTAAGGAAGCAGCAAGAATAAAAGTGTTCAAATGTGTAAAAGTATATAGATTATTGGCTTAAAATAGTATATAATGTTATAAAAATAATTTTTGTACTCTCCATTAGTTGTAATGTAGTTTGCCACTTATACGACAAGTTGTTCAAATTAATGTTGAATTAGCATTTTTCAGAAAACGGTAAAATTATTTCCTCCATGAGTAGTAGATTATTTTATATGCTTTCTAAATTATTTCTTTGCTATAAGGATCTAGAGTAAGAAATTTTAAATAAAGATTATATACTTTTAACTAACATTTATATAATAATGTATAGTTTGCAAAATGTTTTGCATATGTTATTTCTCCTGTTCAGTTTTTTCCCCTCTTCTTTTAGATGAATATTCAGCTCAGGAGATTTAGTGGTCTGTCACCAAGTACAAAGTATATATTTGGCTGGAACTCAAGTCTTCTATTTTCATAACCTGTAGTCATTCTATCATGCCTCTCTTAGGCACTGAAGTAATGTAAGAAATAATGATAATGAGGAGGATAGTGATTTAAAAAGTCCATATCTAGAGGATCTCATAGAAGTTTGGGAATACAAAACCAACACATGAAACCCCAATAGGAGAGCACAAGGCAAGAGGTGATAAATAGAGATTTCAAATAAGTAAGCTTTGGGGCAAAAGTAAACACTGGAATTTCTGAAAGGACTAGGATAGAAGCCAGTTGGTTGAATCAACGGAAGGGAAGAGGACTTTTAGTAGGAATAGTGTAAACAAAGACATAATGAGAAAATTGGTCAGTTTACATAACAGTTTGAATTAAATTAAAATTATTGATTCTCATATATATTAGAACCTTGAAATTCAGAGACAGAGAATGTTTTACCCAATTCTGTAGCTGATAGAAACTGGTTCATTCTAAAGAAGGGGAGTTGCATGATGCATAACTTACTATGAGGCTAGTTTTGCAAGACAAAATGGAGAAAAGAGGAATTAAGTAGGAATTGCCTTTGAAAGTTCATGATTCAGAATTGAGATGAAAGGCAGTGGAAGTTGATGCTATCAACAAAATAGGCCTTATTAAAAAAAGTTGATATGTCTTAAGCATAGTTTATATTTAAGGAAGAAGATTTGAAGAAGATGAAAATAAACTTTAAGTCTCGAGAGGTCAGAGAATTGCCCCATCATTTTAGAAATGGAGAAATTGGGAAGGAGAGCTAGTATTGAAGTTATTGAATTCAATTTTAAACATTTTACGGTAATGTAAAGGTGAACTGCCCAGATAGGAATTTATAGAGATGGATGGAAATACATTGAGGGACAATATATGGCTGCAAGTTAAGAGAGTTTTGTAATCATCAGCATAGAGGGCGAGGCCATTCACGTATAAGGTGATTAAAGAGGAAAGGAAGTTCTGAGAGCTGAGACTGAGCCATGAGGGATGCTTTGTTAGTGGGGCAGAGAGTAGAAAAGCAGAGGTGCAGGTCACAAAGTTAAAAGAGAAGACATCATTCAATAATGCTATTAGAAGTTCAAAGACGTTTAAAAAGTAGACTTAAAGAAAAAGACTATGGTTCCAAAGCAAGATTTTACAGAGTTGAAAGCTTGCGGTTAAGGAGAAATTAGGTGTAGAGAAAGAGGAGCATAATCATTTTAGATGCTTGGCTGGAAACTGAAGAAGAAATAGAACATCAAAATAATTCAGGTATGTTTTAAATGCTCACTAGTTTTAAAAAAATTATGCTAGAAATTGGAGAAGACACAGAGATAAATCAGAAACTGCAATTGCATGTATTAGTTTACAATCTAATAGAAAAGAGGAGAGATGTGTATTAACTTATAGTGAAGAAACCAGGCTATAATAAGGATAAGTATGACTTGAAGCTCTTAGTGCTAAAGATATGGAAAAAAGAGAGAGATTCCTGAGTTATTCAAGTACTGGTTAAACTTCTCTAATAAAGACAGTCCAGAATACTGTGCTTTGAATCAGAAGACATTTATTTCTCTCTCATTCACATCCCCGAGTAGAACAGGTGAAGGCTGGTGGGGCAGCTCTGTCATCCTCAACATGGAGATTTAATACTTCTCTAGTCATCACCATCTCCTGAAAAAAAAAAAAAGAAGAAAGAAGAGAGTCCAGGGCAAATATCCATAATGAGAATTCTCAGAAAGTTGCATACATTGATTCTGCTCATATTCCAGTGGCTCAAATTGAATTGTATAACAAAAGAAGTTAGGAAATATAGTTCTATCTGGGCAGCAATGTTCCCAGTAAGTAAAACTCAGAGAAAAATGAATACCGAGGGATAGTCATCAATCTCTATTAAAGATATTCTCAATGAAAGAGGATGAGGAAAGCCAAAACTCTATGGTGGTATTGAGTAGAATTAAGGGATTGGTGTAGGATTTGAATATCTATGGAGTGGGGAGTAGGAAATTACAGGCTGAATAACAATATAAGCAAAGAAATGCATAAGAATAAATATAAGGCTTTTTTTCTGGAAAGAGGCCAGCGGCCCAGCTGGTAGGGGATCAGAGTTTGTGAGGAAAGATTGTTGATCATAATCTTGGAAAGGTATTTTGGAGCACAATGCAAAGGTTCTTGAATTCCCTGCTTGAAGAGGATATTTTATACATAGACCATGGACATAGTTGAAGACTTGTTTATAATAGAGCTGTACATTATAGAAATAATTCCACATGAAAATTAGATCAGAATAGTATATAGTATATAGAGATTATAAATTTGGAATATAAAGTGGAAAGTCCAGTTAGGTTACTATTGCTACAGAGAGTGACAGCCTGAACTAGGATAATGCCAATGGGAATCAACAGAAAAGGGAAAGGGCAAGAAATGAAAGAGACATTCTGGAGCTATACTGATGCACTTTGACAACTGTCTGGAGTTTTGGGATGAGGGGCAAAGGAATGTCAAGAACAGAAATTGACTCAAAGGATGTTGAGACTAAGGGAGCTAAGGGCTAGTGGCAGGACCACTGCAATTGTTCATTTAGGGATGTTGGCAGGTGATGCTGTTAACAGAGATAGGGAAGGTAATAAAAGGGGAAGGATTGAGAGGAAAGATTATAAATTAACATTGGACATATCAGTATTGAAAAGTCTACTACTGTCAGGACACTGGAAATTCACTTTAGGTCAAGAGAGTTATTAGGGTTAAATATACAGATTTGGGGTAACCGACAATTTTTATGAGCAGAAAAATATTAATTGGGAGGCCAATAGAATTTTACAAAGTGGGAAACTGAAGGACACGGAAGATGAGGACAGATATTGAAGCAACATCTGTGGAAATAGAGAGGATAGAGTTAAGTGGGGAAAGGTGATTTAACTTAAAAAAAAAAAATAAAGAATAGAACTCGAATCAGAGCTATGTTAAGCTAAATGTGAGGGAGATAAGGCAGAGCAAACCACAGACAAAGCAGTGTAAGGCCAGCGAGTGAGAGTATGCGTGTTTGGGGAGTGCTGCTTGGAAATAGGAAAGGGTTGACTTGACTCACATTACCACCCTTACAAGAACGGTAATGAATCAAACAGAGACAGATGAAAAGCTTTCTGAGTGATACCATGAGGAGCAAATTGGAAATTGAAATTAGAGGACATTTTTGTTGGTGTAGATTTATATATTTTGTTTTGTTTTTGTTCACTAGATCTCTTCAGTGTAAGAAAAAAAGCAGAGGAAATAGAGTGAAATATGTATATTATTTTAAATATTAGTTAGCCATACATTTCTTTCCCTCTTTTTCAATTAAATTATACAAGAGACTCTCTGAAACCAGTGCCCATGTTCTCAGATTGTTCCTTCCTCCCTACCTCCATTCCTTCCTTCCTTCCTTCTTCCCTATCTACCTTCCTTCCTTCCTTTTATTCTTTCCTTCCTTCTTAGAATACATATAAACACACATACAAACATATATACAGATACACACACACAAATATATAAAAAGACACACATACATACACACACAAACACACACATGCACACACATATACATGTATAAACTGAAAACCTCCCCGATGTTACCACCACATTTCTCTCCCCTCATTTCATGGAACCCCTTAAAACCTCTATATAAAATTCAAAGGCTCATGGAACTCTATGAGAAAACTAGTGATCTCAATCAGCCAAATTATACAGTTCTTACTATCTGTGGTTATGTTTCCAGGATTTGTCCTATGGGAAAGCTAAATCTACCTCTTACAAAGCAGCTTATGTTTATAGCCAATGTGCTTTAGGAGTAAGAAA
>CAUYSK010113558.1:17500-33174 GCA_963575035.1 Avahi laniger
AATTTTTTTAATTATAAGACAGACTGAATATATGAGCTATATATGCACATGAAAAACAAAACTTTATATAAAGCTTGTTAAGAAATGGATCTGAATGTATGTTAAAACATTCCCTCTGAAATCCACATAACTAACAAAATTATGACAAAATATACATGTGGTTTATAAACTGGAGAGTTTTTAAAAATTTATGCTAATACCATTTTTAAAAAGAATTTTATAAAATTAATATTTTAATTTGTGCTTTGCACCATCTCAAGTAGAACTTGAGTCTCCTGTCACTATATTTAAACAAGAGCATCCTAAGAGATTATCTATTTCCTGGAATTAGCCTCTGCTCTCCCAATGGTCGTTGCTTGCTTACTAAAACAATAATTTAAGCTTTTATTACAGTGATTCCATTCTGCCACTATGACCAAACGTATCTGATTGCTGATCAAATTCTCTATATTCGTTTCACTTTTCCCCCACTCTCTGTTAGGTTCTGAGCTCATGCCCAAAGCGCTCTCCACCAGGATAGTGGGAGGCATTTGGTGGTTTTTCACACTTATCATCATTTCTTCGTACACTGCTAACTTAGCCGCCTTTCTGACAGTGGAACGCATGGAATCTCCTATTGACTCTGCTGATGATTTAGCTAAACAAACCAAGATAGAGTATGGAGCGGTAGAGGATGGCGCAACCATGACTTTTTTCAAGGTAAGTCTTACTGACTACCTAAATTTTATGTATTAAAATAATAGGTTACAACGAGTCTTTCTCTATTCCTGAATGTAAGACTGTAACAATGCCATTATGTGTGCAGAGTAATTAGTAACACATACCTAAGCGGAAGGAGAGGTGTACAACTAAATATGTGTCCGCCAAGACAAATCATGTTAATACTTGAAAACGCTAAGGAGTTTTTGCTTTACAAGTATTCTATTCTCATCTGAGGAAACTCCGCCCAAAGGTAACATCTTTTTTCCCATGATGTTTTATCGTTGAATGAAAAAATAATATATTTATTGAAAATTGGATAGTGGTAGGTTCGGATTCTGCAGTGCTTGGCTATTCCAGAAGAATAGGGTAACTACATGTAAGAAGATTTCCCAAGCACGTATTTCTTTCTGTTGAAAGAAATGGGGAAAAATGGGATATAAAGGGAAAAAAAAAAGGAGAAATAGTTCTTATTCTCTGTACATTCATCCAGCTAATATTTTGTGAGGCACAGAGTCTGAAAATGGACTTCCTGTTGAACTCACAGTGGTTTCCAGAGGGATAGCCTGTGGAACACTTAAATGGAAAATGCACCTGTACTGAATTCCTGTTGTATAGAGTGCCTTGCGCTGCTCTTTGCTTTTCCTGTCTTCTCCTTATTCCAGCTCATCTCACTGGGCCAAAGTAGATCGGACGGAGAGATTTCACTTTAGGATTCATTATCACTTTATAATTCCTTCTATATTTTACCAAGCATTTGTACATTCTTTGCAGGTTAGGCAGATTTTTAAACATTGATATTCTCGTTCAGTATTCCGAAAAATGCAATTGGCAATTTAAATTGGCAGTGGAAGGGTAGGTTTTTTTTGTTGTTTTTAAATAATTGCTTAAAAAAATTGCTTCAAGCTATTCATCAACTGCCAATTGAGTGGCAGAAATTGTACTATGCATTGGGTATGTAGCAAATAAGTCTACAGCAAATAAGGTCTAGATTTCATTTCAGGGACATTATAATTTAGTTGGAGACAAAAGAAAAAAATCAACAATCATAGAACGGGTTTTATGTGACTTAAAACAGCGATTTTGTCAAATTATAGAATTTTCTTTGTAAAAATTCATATTAAACTAAATCAATTTTTTCCCATGTAGTTCTGGAGGACACCAAATTTTCAAAGAATAAGATAGATTTGATTGTTTAGTCAAATTCATATCATTAAAAAATTATTTAAAAAAATAATTATTTTTTAAGCTAATTTATCATATGGCTAGATTAAAGATTGGATGCATATTTTATATTTAATTGGAAAATCATTATTATTTAATTAAAATTTATCAAAAAACCAAATATGAGCAAAACATTATGTTCAGTATGGTACTATAATAGACTATATTAGTTGTAATGGTTCAATTTTTCCTAATTGAATACTTAGAATCATTAAAGACCAACTTTCTTATAGAATGGTTTTTTTGATTTTTTTCAAAAAATTAGCTGTTGAAATTGCTAAATGCACAGTGTTAGTGTCAACAACTGCAGGGAGTAAATATGTGATGCTTCAATTACTGCAATATCCAAGGGATTATTGAAGTTGAGTTTGTAAAATAGCACAAAAGTGCCTAACACAATGATTTGACACAAGAAGTGTTAATTTCTGTTTCAAAAATATTTCAGGGTTTTAATTTTATTTTTGATTTCAAGAAGACTCAAATATCTTGTTTTAAAGCTCAAATATATTATGAGCAAAGTTCATCTTTGAAAAATCAATTTCAAAGTAAATTTTTTTCTCCTCATGTCATTTTTAAGTTTATTTTCTTCTTTTTGTCTTTTCATTTTTCTGTTCTTTTATTTTTCTTTTTAGTTCAGTTGCTCTCTGCTGTGTAATTTTTGCCTACCTTTACTTTTCCTTGTTTCTGACTTTTTTCTTCTTACTCTTTCATCTCTTGTTTTCTATCTCACCCGCAAGGGTGCCTCTAGCACCTGGAGAAAATTGATATGAACACACTTTCTGTTTCCAACAGCACATACATTCTCTCTTTCGAATTGAAAACTTCTGGAATGTGTACTAGTCACAATGAAAACCACACAGTGATAATCACTAAGTTGACAATTACCTTAGGCTGCTAACTTTATTACTTGTTGAAATCAGGAAAAAAAAAACAAAACTAGAACTTACAAGGATACATCAAATGTTGTTTTTTCTTCAGGTATTTTAGTGTAACCTTAAAAGGTTCTAATTTCAACTTCATGTTTTGGCTTGTTAAAACATATAGTTATACCAGCTACAGTATGAAATTAAAAAAAAAATTCTAGCGATTTGGAATTCAAACAAATGTATACTCATTTTGAAACTCTATAATGAACCAGGAACTAGTGTGTAGTCTATTTACATTTTATACCATTGTTTTACTTTTTAATTAACAGCCACACATACAAACACTCTAGAAAGCACCCTTAAGGCACTGACTTCTAAAGGAATTTCCTTCTTGTTTTTACTAATTTAACAAGACCCTGCTGTTAAGTAATTGCTCTGGAATGCTTCATTCCAGAAAATTATTTTAAAGAATGTTATAGTGTTGTTACTACAAACAAGAAGAGCTGGCTCAAGATATTTGGCATCAGAGGTGGTAAGTCCTCAGTATTGCAGAAACACAGCAGAGTTAGTTATATTGTTCAACAACAACGAATAATTTCATTTCCAAAGACATTGCTTGACTTTGTTCATTGAGCTCAATGTATCTTGTCTTCAAGAGGAGTTCTTCCTTCTTTTTTTCTATATCCATTACACTTCACACACATCCTCTTCAGAGACAAATGTAAAGCCATGACTGGCAAAAAATAATTCAAAATAAAGGAGACGATAGCGCTCCAGTGTTATTTCATGTAAACAATGGAAAACTGTATAGCATCTCCAGTGTGTTATGAGTGATATTAGATGATAAAATAGATGGAAGTCCAGGTATTTTATTGAAAAACATTAAAGGAGAAGTCAAAACCTTGGAATCTGAGAATTTGATGTACTAGAACTGAAATCTCACCCCAGGGCTAAACGATATGCAAAATGTTGCCAAGCAACAAGAACATTCTTTTCTCCCTGAAATATAAAGACTATGAGAATGAATACTTATGGATTACAGGATTAAAAATAACTCGGCTATTGCCTGTAGATGGTATGGCTTCTTTTGAGAATCCCTACATTTTTGAAGTGAATCATATCTTTTACAAAATGATGCTAAATAAATTTGTTTCTCTGTAACCCATGACTCAGGTTTTCTAATTTTCACAAATTCTTTGTCTAGATTTGGCCTATCTGCAGTCTTTGACTTTACTGTGTGTACTAATACTCTGTCCCACTAGAAAAGATGATATCATAGAAGACACATATCCTTTTGTACAGTTATTAAACAAAATGCTGGCACATACTAAAAAGAAATGTTAAGTGATATCAAATTTTTAATGTAAATCACTTAATTCTTCTGAAGACATAGAGTCTATATTTTAGAATAGTTGATAGTAGTTAAAAATCTTTGGAATCAGAGAAGTTTGAGCTTAATTCCTGGCTCCACCACCTACTGGCTGTATTTAGAAAAGACACTACCGTCTATAAACCTCTGACTTCTCATCTCTAAGTTAGGATGACTAACAGAACAATTCTCACAATATTTTTTTAAATATTAAAATAAATGAAATATGATGTACTAAGCACTTAGTGAAAGCTTGATAGATGTTGTATATTAGCATTACTAGAATGCGTGGCTAATTTTAAAATATCAGAATGATTTTAAATATGGCCAAATAATTTGTTTCTATGAACCACAATTGGATAATTTTAAAGTATATTTTGAAAGAGACCAAACCATATTTATCTAATGTAAATTGCTTAATTCTTCTTCTTACTATTGTTATAAAGAAGGAATAATTTGATAAGTGAAAAAAAATCTGGGACAGTTTTTAGAAACTATTTTCTTGACTATGTACTTTGAAATTATGGTGTATCAAGGTGCAATTAGCAATTCATATGAGAATTTATGCCAAATCTCTGATAAATGGAACTTTTAAAATTATTTAATATAAATAATATTCTTACTTAATTTTAACTTTTTTTAACTTAATGATTATGGTGTCCTATTTTACCCAATGCCACTTTGCGTCTGTGTTCTCAATCTTATGATGCAGATGTTCAGCTATAAGAAATTCAGTTTTCATTTACTAAATATTCATTGATCTCCTGTGTGGCAAGAATGCATTAAATCTTAGGGATGTGTTCTACATCTCCAAGCACATCTTAACCTCTATTTTGCCTCCTGTATATCTTTCTATTTCCTTCACTACTATCTTCGTTCACACCAATGTCAAATCTGTTCAGGGTTTTATACTAACCATCTAACTTTTCATTTTCCCAGCTTTGCCCCTATTATTCTCTGCACTGTTACCGTAGTGATATAAAGTGCTCCAAAATGACTCCATCTCATTTGCATTAGGATAGAAACTTAGTTCCTTAGCAAGCTTACAAAGCACATAATTATCTGGCTTCTTTTCATTTTCTATTTACCGTCTTCCACACACTAAACTCCAAACAACTGGTATGTCTCTAGCCCTGTGCTGCATCTTGTACTCTTGCACCTTCTTCAATGTCTATTATGTGCTTTTTGCATCACCAGCCTTCTCTGACAACGCAATTGGTTGTGATCTCTGTATCCCTTAGATCCTAATTTACACTTTATTTATTCTAGGGAAACTTTTCCAACCCTTTCCATGTATAAATCTACCCAGTCTGGGTAATCTGCTCCTTTTTTGTATTCTCTAAACATTTTTTACTTCAGTTATCATTAAAATATCAATCCAAGATGTATTTTATTGCTTCCTGTATGTTTCCATACTACATTGCACAGCAGCAGAATAGGGACTGAATGAATCTGTATTATTCATTTTTATATCTCTAGTTCCTAGCACTGATTTTATATATGTCTTGGGCTTGTGCTCTCTATCAATTGCCACAATATCGCCTAACAAAAAACCCAGAATTCTTAGTGGCATGTAGTGTAAACCTTTACTTAACTTACAACTCAGCTGTCCTCATAGAAACTTGGAAACCCAGAGGCTTTGCTACATTTTAAACAGACTCAGATTTTTCTGCACTGGGGTGTCAGTGTTTTATCAATACAGTTTCTGCTAAAGCTTTGTGGCTTTTAACTGTGTCCAACTGAGTATACTTTTTATCTATAAGCCATATCCGTAATTCTTTTTTTTTTGGATTGCGCTTAACATTTTTTTTTTAATTTCAACATATTACGGGGTACACATGTTTAAGTTACATATTGCCTTTGTCCCACCTGAGTCAGAGCTTTAAGCGTCCATAATTCTTTTTATGGTATGCCGCTCTTTAGACTTAATCATTGCTAGAAGTCTTTATCAAGATGAAAAAATCTACAAGGCATTGCCTTAGCTTATTCAGAGGTTTTAAGAGAGCATTAAGGCAACATGCTTAATTGTATCCTTAATTATGGCCTGAGGCCACGGTGAGACAATTGTAAGAACTTTCACTGGTGTGAGACAGTGAAGATGATAAATACTGTTATTATTCAACCATTCAAGTTTTATCCCCTCTATATCGCCTCTAAATTCTGCTTACAAAGTAAGTTCTTTATTTTCTTTTCCTCTCCTCCTCCTCCTCCCCTTCCTTTACCTTCTCCACCATCTCTCTGTTCTTGTTATTATTAATTATCTATCTCCTTTTGTACTACCTTTTCATATGTAGCAAAAACGAACCACCTGATATTTAGAATGATTTGTTTTTTGGCTAAATATAAAAGATTATCAGTGCATTTTCTATCTTCCAAGCTACTACAATGTGCACTTTAAAAAATAGTATTTTCTCTATAATTTCTGATTTCCACTTTCCCAGCCTCCTCAAATGATTTCATTGTCATCTTCTATGTGTGCTCTAAATCAATGCCACACTTTTGAGTGTTCTTTATGGCAGAACCTCACTGCTTTTACCAAATTCTATACAGTTATTCATTGGCACAATGAAGGCT
This sequence comes from Avahi laniger, assembly GCA_963575035.1. Lineage (NCBI taxonomy): Eukaryota > Metazoa > Chordata > Mammalia > Primates > Indriidae > Avahi > Avahi laniger. The sequence goes on from CAUYSK010113558.1 coordinate 24,233, forward strand.
GGTTGTGTCCATCGATGGAAAGCCTATGACAGGGTTTCAGATAAAATGTATGATTACTTACAAAATTTTGTTCTTCCGTAGAGGGATAAAAGATTTCTTTAAAATATGTAGCTGTCTATGACATTCCCATTTTAATACTCTGTTAAAAGTCGATTTATTTGGAAATGTTAGTAGCCAAGTTAGGAATGCAGGCCAGAGGATTATCCATCTAGGGTAAAAAGTTTCATCTTTTGGTACCTAGCAACAAAGGAGTCTTCTCTTTTGAGTTGTTTTTTCTTTCTTTCTTGAATATTCTTTCTTCCTTTCTCTCTTTCTTCTTCCTTCTTTCCTTCCTTCCTTTTTTCTTTCTTTTCTTTCTTTCTTTTCTTTCTTTCTTTCTTTTCTTTCCTTATTATTTTGCTTTTTCAAAGTCTTCCTTTTTGAAGTACATTCTAAATATCAGCTCATTAATCTTCAGAGCAACTCCTAAGAAAGGTAAAAAGCAATTATCATTATACTCATTTAACAGATGAGGAAACTGGGCCACAGAGAGGTTAAGTGACTTGTTAATTATGAAAGCAATAACCAAGGGATGTACATAGTATCACCATAAAAGTAATAATCAAAGATATAATGGCATGACCATCATTACTCAGAAGAGCTAAGCACATCGGTCATTTAGCCTCACCCACATGACCTCAACTTTTGATCATACTAAGTTTCTAAAACATTTGCATTAAGCTATCAGGGCAGACACTATATCATGTTCTTTATAGTCTGCCACTTATTCTGATCTTACCAGTTCAATGAACTCCTAAAATTAAATTACGCTAGGGTGATAGTATAGGTTTTGAAGGCTGAATTGCTAGTGTGGCATGCTTGCAATGATTTTTTTTTTTTTGTGAGATTTAGTGATTTTGCTTCTTAAATTCTGCAAGAACAGAGTAATTTTTGAATTGAGGGCTAGAATGTAAAAAGTTGGTAGTTTACTGCATGTGCTTAGTAAATTTAAAAATATTTATTATAGATTGCTTCTAATTTTTTAATATCTGCAAAATATAATATTTGTCTGTTGTTTTTATTTAGAGCAATGATGGTAATATGAATATAATATATTTACTATGAAGTGATTTACACATTAGCAGAGTAAATTCTCAAAACAGCAGCCATAGTGTACTTTTCACATTGAAAAATGTTTTCTGAGATGAATGTTTATTTTCCTCTTTATATATTAGTGGTAAATATTTTGAAAATTCAGTTTTGCATATCCAGGCACTTATCCTAAAAATAATATTCAAAAATGAGAAAGAACACCTAAAGTGATTTGAATTTTAGATATATTTATCTCCAGGTCTTATTCTTCAAATGTTTTTCATATTTTATGTAGCAAATTTTCTAGTTGAGTATGATCATCAAAAAGAAAACATTCAATAATTATTTGTCAGCACATGCTTAGAAATTGAGTTTTGTCTTTCAACGTGCACACATTTACTTTTATACTGATTCTAATAATTTTCCACCACTATTCAGAAGAAATTAATTAACATTACGATGATTAGAAATTTTTATGATACTTCAGTAAGTACAGGGATGATTTGTTAAATACATGTTCACATAAAAGCTACTGTGTTTATTTAGATGTATACTTAAAAATACTTAAAAATTTAGTAAGAGAATAGATCTTCAGTGTTACAACACACACAAATAAGTAACTGTGTAAGGTCTTGGATATATTAATTAGCTCAATTGGGAGAATTATTACACAGGATACACTTACATAAAGACACACCATGTTGTAAACCTTAAACGATAATTTACTTGTCAATCATAACTCAATGAAGATGGAAATACATAAATAAATAAGTAAATATCCATTTGTTTAAGTCAGTAGTTTTCAACGTGACTACACATGAGAATATTGGAATCACTTGGAGAGCTTTTAGAAAAATACTGAAGCCCCAGCTCCTTGCCAGGCTAATTAATTCAGAATATCTTGAGGTGGGATCCCAAGCCTACAAATTTTAAAACACCTGCTCTGGAGATATCGTTGTGCAGACAGATTCAATTTAATTTGAAATGTGAATAATCCTTTCATATTTTTGCATTAATAGTTAATAATTGATTGTATCTACTCCCATTTCTTGTATGTAACAGAGTGGGCATTTTTCTTTCTCTGAAAACCAGACCCCACAAAATATCAGACTGAGATGTGAAACAATGGTAAATCTTCCAATCACTTTTTTACTTCTTATAAATTATGTACCAGAATTGTGTCTATAGCCTTTTTGAACAGCGATTTGCTAGAGTAAATAATCTTATTGCATCTTCATTTCTGACACTATTCCTGTAGGTTCTCAATAGATAAGCGTAAGAATTGTCATATGGCAGGTTGAAGAAAGAGTGTTCTTGTGTCTCAGAGTTACATGAAGGGCTGAATGCTGAATTTTGTTTGTGTCCCTGAACAAAAGTTGTGAAAATATATGTTCTAAGGGACTTCGGGAGTGAATATTCACCTTTCTTTGTAAGCTTTTATTGTAGGTGCTTCTACCATGGAGGTGGAGGGGAAATTAGAGACGAATGCATAAGGAGGCATATTAGAGTCTTGGAAGAACTGTATATGTGACTTTTATGTTTACCTTAGGGGATGTAGATTAAGAAGAGATAATTTTTAATTGACATTAAAAATATGACATTAATTGGCCTATTCTATACATATATATTAATTTGGGTTCTTAGCAAGAGCTTTGAGATTTGGGTTTGGTGAAGTACTCCCACTCCTTTACCTGTTGTAGAAAAAAATAGCACCTGTTTTAACCAGAAAGGTTATTATTACATAATCTTAATTTGCATATTCCTTTGTGTTACTTGAGAATTCCTCCATATCCCTTAGCAAATCTAAACTGAAACAAAATGCACCTCACACATGACATACTGCTCTAACTTGGTCACTGAAAAACTTAATGTACTTAGGATTCCTAGCCAAAAACCATTCTTGCCAACTTGCTTGTAAATTACTAATTGAGAAAGAGCTATGGTTATTTAGACCAAACAGAAATTTTATTTTTTTGTTGTTTGTTTCATATATTGAAGCTTATGGATAATCTTTATTGTTTTATTTTTTCTGTGTACTTAAATGAAACAAACAAAACAAAAGCTTTGTTATTGAACACCAATGTATTTAAGCAGACGGTTTAGATTAGTGATTAATAGTGTTACGGTAATTTTTTATCTGTTCATGTTGCTGTGTTCCACATTTTCCATCAGACACCTTTTCCAGAAATCTGAAAGAAATGTCTCAGTGAAGATTTTTGTAGCCATATAATTTCTCTAAATCTCTTAAATTATCTTTCCTTTATTAATGGTGAGGGAAATGTATTACTGTTACCCTTAGGTTAAGTGGTAAATATTTTGTTTGGTAAAGTAAGGTCAGTATTTTTAAACTGTTGTTTTATTCTTATTAGTCCCTAAAATGGTTTTGATATAAATTAGCCATGTGTGAAATACATATTTAAAACATGACTCATTTCTCTATTATGCATTTGATTTATTTATATAGTAAGGAAGTTATTTTTACTCCAGGAGGTTGTGTCTCTATCCCTTTCCTCATCTAACACACAATTTATTGTATGTGAGGCCTGATCCCATGTTTATTACAGGGATTTGCATAAGACCTGCAGGAAACCAACACCATTTTACTATGTTCCCATTGTAGGACATAAAATGGTGCCTTTGAGTAAAGCTGCTTCGTCAGACACCAGTCCGCATGCCAAGTTACAGCCATCAATGGTGAAAGGGCAGATGTGAAGGCTGGTTGGCATCAAAGCATATGAGTCAAAGACTTTCCTATGGGAAAGAAAGTGCTTCATTACACTTTATCTCTAGCGAGAACATTGGTTCTATCAAGCTGTCTGAAAATTAGAATATGATGGGTTTTATTATCATAGCTCTGCCAGAGTGAATTTAATAGTTAAAAAGAAAGCGAAAATACCGTTTTGGGAATTATAAGAAGTGATTAGAGTTTTAGTGTATTTGACTTGGAAGGAGCAGCAACTTTTATCTTAGAAAGTAGTTTCTTTAAAATATCTGTGGGACAGACGTTTAATCCCTTTCTAATTGTTACATTTGTAATAAGTACTAAGGAAGCTTTGGGCACTTTAATTGAAGAAAGAAGTTATGTGTTTGTGAAGTGTGAAATCTGAGAAACAATGTTTTAATTGCCTTGGAAAACGTGTGCATGAAGCTGCAGCCATTCCAGTACACACTGTGGCTCTCTTCCTCCCTTGTCCTCCCTCCTCCACTCCGTGCAAGGACCCTTCCTGCTGTTTGTCAAGTCAGGATGGCAGCTCAAACACCGTGTCCCACCTCATCAATCTTAGGAGAGAGGGCCCCACAGGGAGTGAGAAAACTCGAAAGTCAGTTAATATAGTGATGTTGAGCTGGCATGTCAAGTGCTGGATAATGGATAATAGTTGTCACTGTAAGAGTTTATAGCCACTGGTTAGATGACATTTTGAAGGAAATTCAAGAAGGACATATTTTGGACACAAAAAATAGCTTGAGATAAATATTATCTAAAAATACCCTGACATTTTAAAACTTGTACTTATTTATATCTTAGATAAAAATAACTAGAATGAAAATTCCATTTCTTCTATAAATGATGAATAAAAGCATCAGTATTTTAAAACAAATATACAAACCAAATACCCAGAATCTCTGATTTGTTAACGCTTTGAGAAAATTATATTTATTGGCATTGTACCTATGAAAGATCTATTAATTAGTCTGACTGATTTTTTTTTTCCACGGGGGAATGAGTTGTTCCAACTTTAGAGTACCAGCAAAAACAAATTGTTCTTATTTCTTTAGATAGTTGATTAATTATAAAGTGAAACTTGTACTTAATTCAGAATATCCTTGGCAGTTAAATATTCTTGACTTTTTATGCATTATGCTGTCTTTTTTGGGGTAAACTATTTTTTTGTTGCAAATGCACTTTAAACTAGTTAACATCTTTGGTCAGCTGCATTTCCTTTTGTTCTTTTGTTTTCCAATCCCTCCCCCAAAGCCAAAATAGCAGTAATATCACTTTGTTCTTTGTTATTAAGAGCTGAATGAAGATATCACGTATTAGTTTTTTCTTTTCTTATATCATACGGCAAAAGGAAGTTTACTGTTATTTGCTGCTGCTGCTCTCTTCAATGCTTAGACATTTATTTTAGACAATATCATATAGTTTCTCCCCTTGGGAGCAAGTAAGGTGTAAAGTTGTGCCCCCTTCTCATGCCCAGTGATCTTACCACTTCATCATGCATATTCACAAGGAGCAAATACAGTTCATAAATCATCCCTAATTTTTTTATCCTTCTCTTCACCCCCTGTCTTTTTCAGACAGATCTGAAAAAGAACAAAATGCACTTTGGAGCTTATTCATAAGGGTTTATAATTGTAAACTGAATATAATAAATTCTTCAAAAATATTGCCCTAAAAATAAATTAGCTTAAACATTAATGGTAAATACTTTATTCTTAAAAAGATTAGATGCTGAAACAATTTGAATCTCTGTCTTTATGTTGTGGTATTAGTGGCTGTGGCAGTGCCTAGAATTGTTTAATTATCTAATGCATAATGGTGAGCACTTTCATTGACCTCCTGTATTGAGAAAAATTCTTTAGTAATTTTATAAATAAAGAACTCAATGTGTCTGCGTGTGTGTGTGCACATGCACATGAATGAGTGTGTTCTGTGGAAATAAGGCATGCTATCTTAATTAGAGTTAAATTATGGATGAGTGTGTAATTCATTTTTCTATACCCAGTTCCCATATTAAATCTATTTTAGAAGAAGAATAGTTCAGGTTTGGCAATAAATTGTACTTTTACATTTTCTGACAGCATTTGAATTATGCTACTGATTGTTATTAGCTCTTTGCATACACCATAGCACTAGTGGAGTTCAGTGAAAAGATTTGATTATCTCCAAAGGTAGGTGTTTCATTTATTAAATATTGTAATTACAGCTAATTAGAAGCTACACAATAAATTAGTTTGCTTTGTAGGTCCCTTGACTGTTTTCAGAACACTATGAGCTTATGCTTCATTTTAATTTATTATAAAAACAATTAAATAAGGACCAAAGAATTGGAAAGCAGCATTAATAATAGATATAATTGAATGTTGAGTTAACAATAGTTTAATATAATGATTAAATGCATAGAATAGGTTGTGGCATGAAATCCTACATCTGTCACTCCCTAGGGATTTATTTAACTTCTCTGGGCTTCTATTTTCTTATAGGTAAATTGGGGGTGTATGTCTTACTGATTGTTAAGCACCATACATGTATTTAACTCCCAGTATGTACTTGTGCTACTCTTATTGTCAGAAGCTTATTGAATTTTGAAACTTCTGTAGCGGATATAACCATTTCCCCTAATATTAATATTGTACTCTTGCAAATACAATTTACATATGGTTAATGTCAAGATCTGACAATTATATTCTTGTTTCATTAATAATTTGATCCAGATTGTGAATTATTAATAAACAAATATTCTGGATAACTGTTTGGTATTGCCGAAAAGATAAAATATATCAGGAATCCAGTATTTTATAGATGGTCTATTTTTAAATAAACTTTATCATTTTTTCCAGGGTTTACTTTGAGAGCTGCTCTTTCCCTAGGGGCCTCACCATTTTAAGTGGTGCTTCCATTTATTTCTACACGAATGCCATAATGTATGTAATCCTTGTAGTAAAAAACTCTCACAGCTAAAAGAAGAAAATTACTTGCATTTAGAAAATAAAAATGGTGGCTAAACTCTTTGTATATCTCTTCTGCATTGTCAGTAGCCAGCCAATAGCTGTCTCATCCTCCTTCCTCAGTCACACTTATTCTTTCTTTCCTAATCTCAGGCCTATGTGTTGGCTCTGCTATGCCCTAAAAATGAGGTTGCAGTGTTTTAATTTTATTAGCCATTAAAATAAAACACTTTAGCATTTTGCCTTTGTTTCTTTCTTTGGATTCAGGAACCCTTTGAGCAGTGTCAAAAGTGGTAGTTTACTATAAAACTCTTCAAAGAAATTTTGCTATGTCAGGCTAAAAATAAGACTAGATTTTTATTGTGTGATGGCTTCTAATAAAATGTATTTGGCTGTTGAGCACATTAAATGCAGCTAGTGCAACTGGTTCCCTTATTCCCTACATCTGCACCAACACCTATTGCAGCATCTATTGTTTTTTGACTTTTTAATAATGGCCATTCTGACTGGGGTAATGTAATATCTCATTGTGCTTTTAATTTGTATTTTAGTGACGATTAGTGATGTTGAGCATTTTATTCACATCCTTCTTGGCCATTTGTATCTCTTCTTTTGAAAAATGTCTTTTCATATTCTTTGTCTACCTTTTAATGGGGCAATTTGTTTCTTTTTTTCTTGCTGATTTGAGTTCCTTGAAGATTCTGAATATTAGTCTTTTGTTGGACTTATAGTTTGCAAATATTTTCTCCCATTCTGTAGGTTTTATTTATCTGCTGATTATTTCTTTAGTTGTGTAGAAGCTTTTTAGTTTAATTAAGTTCCATTTGTTTTGCTGCATTTGCTTTTGGGGATTTAGCCATAAATTCTTTGCCTGGGCCAATATCCAGAAGAATTTTTCTATGTTTTCTTCTGGAATTTTTATTGTTTCAGGTCTTACATTTGTTAATCCGTCTTGAGTTAATTTTTGTATATGATGAAAGATAGGGATCCACTTTCATTCTTCTGCATGTGGCTATTCAATTTTGCCAGCACCATTTATTAAATAATGTGTCCTTTCCCCAGAGTATGTTTTTGTCTTCTTTATCAAAGATCAGTTGGTTACTGGTGTATGATTTTATTTCTGCATTCTCTATTCTGTTTCATTGATCTATGTGTCTACTTTTATACCAGTATCATGCTGTTTTGGTTACTATAGCCTTGTAGTATAATTTTATATTGAGTAATATGATGCTTCCAGACTTGGATTTTTTGTTTAGGGTTGTTATGGCTATTTGGGTTCTTTTTTGGTTCCATACGAAGGTTAGAATTGTTTTTATTAATTCTGTGAAAAATGATGTTGGTATTTTGATAGGAATCTGTAAATCACTTTGAGAAATATGGTCATTTTAACAATGTTAATTCTTCCAGCTCATAAGTTTGGGATATTTTTCTATTTGTGTCATCTACAATTTCTTTCATCAGCGTTTGCAGTTCTCCATTTAAAGATCTTTTACCTCCTTAGTTAGATATATTCCCAGGTATTTTATTATTTGCTGTGGCTCACCTCACACATTTGATCCATAAACAATTCCTTTGGTTCTAGCTTCAAAGTGCAAATAATCTAAAAATCTAATCATAGCTCTCTATATACATCACCAACACCTTAATCTAAGTCATCAATGAGCCATTTAGTAAGCTTAAAAGTTTACTATCATACCCTCCATTTGTTGTTCTATTCCAATCACTTTCTTAAGAGTAGCTAAAGGGATCATAAATGAACAAACAAACAAATAAATATAACCCCTTCTCTAATTTTCTTTTTTTTATTTTTCATGTACAACATCCATTTCTTTCCTGCATAACATTATAAATTCATTGTTTTCATTTATTGTATTTCTCTTGTGACTAGAATAGGAATTCCATGAGATCAAAGACCTAGCAACTGGAACACTCTGGCAGATAGCAGGTTAATCTTATTTTTGTTATATAATAAATTAATTAATGTAAGTAAAATAAGTAAGTGAGGGCAAAACATATTTTAAATATCTAATTATTATAAAACATAATATATACAAATAATTATTTTTTTCAAATATAATTTGTATGTTAAGTGTTTTGAGATTACTCGTTATGTATATTTATAATAAAAATTTAGAAAATGAAGAAAAATGAAAAGAGCCATTCATCTGGATGCATACATACATCTTCTGATATATATACAA